>VYZV01045580.1:0-21092 GCA_013401275.1 Pandion haliaetus
ATGCATCAATGGAGAACACTTTCATTGCAGAATAACTAGGAATCGTTTCCAGGGAGACTAAAAACTTGCCTACACAGGAGTTCATCATTAGTCATTGCTGATTAAGATCAGGTGGGGACACACTGCCTTATTCCTGTATGATTTACCTGTACCTAGTAAAAGGACTACAGTAAACAAGATTACCACAAGATTATTTGGGTAGAGCTGCTGTGCTTTAGCCTGACAGCCTACCTATACCAGCATTAATTTTCAAACAGAGATGAGTCCTGACAAAAAGCACACTGTAAGTAATGAGTACACTGGACTGGTTTGTGTCTCTGAGGTCTAACAGAATGCAGGACACACTGCATGTTCTCTGATAAAACACCTGTGACCTCATTTAGTGAAAAGGTGACATACACAGCAGTGGTTTAAAATGCCAGGCCAGCCTGTAACGATGATACCTATATCCTTGTGGAATAAGCATAAGGGAAAACAACGACAACAACAAAACCCACACCACACCACCAGCATTTTTAACTGCTCTTTGCTTGGCTTCTTTACTTTTTCTATACAACTTTTACTCTTTACCTCAAACCTCACTATAATCTTCAAAGAGGATTGCAAGTCTTCAGTCTTTCAACTCTGTACTCAAGGGCTCATGAGTTTCCAATAAATTAATTTACCCACTCCATGCTGTAACCTCAGCTGATCTGTGTGATGACCCCCAGCTGCAGATCAAACCCTAACAAAAACATCTGCAGACCCCAAATCCTTGTATAGTCTATTCCCTTCAACAGAGATTTTGTCTTTTTCATGTCTTTCAACTGCCCAGGCTGTTTACATTTTGATATTCTATCTCCCTAAAATGGCTTATGCAGGCTGAGGCACCCACTGCTTTTCACAGCTGCTATTACCATAAAATAAGTTCAAAACTAACCAAACAACAGAAAAGAAAAAACAAAAAAAGAAGGAAAACTCAAACCAATGGGGTTTTTTTATATTTTCCTCTGTGCACACCATTCTAAAAGGAAAAGGGCAGGAGGGAGTGCTTTGCGCAGCAAATAAATGATATCCCAAAAGGAGCGTGGGGGGAGAGGGCTGACAAGTTTGGGAAATGTGAGAGCTGATAAGCACACATCCCCACATGCTCCACAGGAATTAAAATGCTCAATAAACTGAAAGATTAGCTTCCAAAAGGATCCCAGAACACACCCGGAGAATACACTTTGGAGAAAGACCTCTGTGGGATCACAACAATGACAGAGTCCAAATTTAAGAGAATGTGAAGTGACAACCAGGACCTGGCAATAAGAGAGCTGGCCTTTTTTCCAGCAAGAATCACAGCCCGCGAGTTCACAGCTACAAGCTGGAGATGGTGAGGAGGAGCTTCAAATTAACCTCCAAGAATAATGCAATTCTGATCACATTCTCTAGAGTTTTCTGCTTTCAGATTACTTAATCTTCTTTCCTGAAATCAAGCCAGTTTTTAAACTTCTGAAGATTTCCTGCACCATTAATCTTATTAACATTAAAGTAAGCCATATGCCTGATTCCTGTTATTTCTTAAAACTATGTCCAGTCAGATCTATACAGCATTTCAACAGTGGTGACAATTAGGCTTTCATTTTTTTAAAAAAACCCCTTTGTTTTGCCACTTTGGCTATCAATTCACAGGCCAACTTTCAAACAAATCTTTTCAGCTGCAAGAAACAATTAAATGAACACGTATATCAGCTGCAGCCAATCTTCTTTAACGTAATTGGGTCTTTTTAAAGTCCTTCCTAATGATCACATCACCATGACTAAGCTCCAGCATAATTTACCGCAGGCAAATATATATATATATTTCTCTTATTTAATCAAAGCAATAATATAAATTACCTAACTGCACAGCAACACCTACATGTGAGCAATGACCATATATATACTGGTTAAAGTCCCAGTCCTACCATGATAAAATTCCCCTCAACTTCAGTGGAACAAGGCATTAATTCACAGTATTTAAGACCTTCCCAGGTCATGAAAAACAAGGCTTTTCCAAACACATCTCATAAAACCATTTATGTATCATATGGTTCTTTGGCAGTATTTTCTTTTTTCCATAGTTAAACAAAGAAGAAGGAACTGCATATGGCTGGAAATACTAGTCCTTCAAAGAACAAAGCAAACCCCGAAATGTATTTTATGATCAGTTTCCCAGCAATCTGTACCCTGTCTGCATTCAGCAAGGGAAAAAAAAAAAGTATTAAAAGTATCACTATACATACAGAAATATCTATTCTGCCCCTTATGAAAATAAAGTAGCTATAGTGTGTGATAAGCATTTGGATGTGCACAAATTACTTCATATGTATCAATGTTAACTAGGCATAAAGAAAAGCCAAGTGTTTGCAAAATACCAGGACAATATCTGACAACTGCACTAGTAGTCAAAATGGCAAATAAGCAGAAGGATAGTTGCTACTTAGGACTCTGGCTATAGCTCAAGAAACCGGTTAGAATTTCTAATATATACCTTCAGAATAAGAGACGGGAGAAGTGTCAGCCACAAAAGTCTTCAAGTCAGCATTTAGTTCACTCCTCTCACCTCAAAGTGCCTCTAGTAAAACCATTCCCCAACATAAATCTTGAGCAAATCTTTGTCTGAATCCCTCAGTCTAAAATGAAGATAATATGTTCCCGCATTCTCAAGAGGCAAAATTCAGTAAAAAATACTCTGAGGACCTCTCTGTGATGAATGCTACATAATGCACACTTAACCAAATAGAGAGATGGCCAGAAAGAAAAATCAGATGCAATGCAGTTTCTGGTACAAACTCAGTATCATATAAATAAATAAGGCTGGAAAGAACCTCTGAAGGTCTCTGGCCCAACCCTTCTGCTGTGAGCACAGATAACGTTAGGTTGCTTAGGACTTTATCCAGATTAGTTCTGAAAAACCTTTCTGAACCCGTGTTCCAGGGCTTGACTGCCCTCACTGGGAAGAATTTTTTCCTCATGTCTACTCATAGTTGCTGGCATCCAGTCATTGGCACTCCGCAAAACTATTTTCTCCCTCTAGTTTGCAATGATGAACACAAGTGGCAATGTTCCTTTCTGATTATTCCCACAAAAGCAAAAATCTAAAGAAAGCAGTATCTTTAAAAGAGACACCAAGAAGTACTTTGCTATAAAGAGTATATTTAAATTTACAGGTGTTACAGCCAGCTGATAACCAAATCAAAGTGACAAATTCGATCAATTGATTTGAAAATACATAGCTACGACCATAACTTGGAGTTCATGCTTATTCTTCCTTCTGTTAATGACAGGCTTTTTATATTCCTTTGCAGAGTGGCCACAAATTAAAACTGAACTGTTTGGGATCAACTGTTTTCATTCTTCATTTGGTGTGGCTGCGTTGTGGGGACTCTATTCTTAACAAAGTGTTTGAATCCTAGCCAAAAAACGGACATGGGAAAACCTAAGATCAGTAAGGAACTGCCATTAGTAACAAGTTTGTGGGATGTAGCCATGTGCAAGAGATTATTTTTTTTTATTTTTCAGAGTAGGAGGAACGTACAATGGAATCTGTGAAACTAAAACCCTGAGGAAACACTATGACAACTTGTAAGACCTAAACCATACATACCTTCTTCAAATGACATGAGACATATTTTGTATAAATTCAGCAAAAACGATTGTAAGTGAACGTGCTATTCACTTATTTTTCACCTTATTTAATATTCTGCTTATCCCACCTCCACTCACATATGTATTTTCTACTTAATACAGTTCATTTTGCCACAGCACTATTCCAGAACAGCACCGTATCACCCTGGTTACAGTGGCACAGATCAAAGGGCAGAGATTAAAACCCCCTAACAATAAATGCTAAGACTGGGACAAATTAACACAAATGAACTGTGCAAGGTGACCTTTAAACCCCTATATAACAATGTTACCTTTCTCCTAACATAAATCTATTCAAACATCACACTTTTCCCTCCTTTACTTGCAACGATGTTAAAAATGACCTTACCAAATCACCGTGAAATTTAAACAATCTAAGATAATGAAGTATGAATACTAAATATAGTCATTCTTTAATGTTCGCCAACCCTCTCCCCCAAACTTACAGTTGTTTTTCTGTATCTCCTTGATTTCTTGAAGACAACAGCAGAACAGATGATACTAAAAGTTCATACAAAACACCAGACAGGTACTTTCTGCAGAGAGATAATACAGACTAATTAGTTACCCAGGGCCTGCCTTATTCTTGCAGGAAGCTGAATTGTCCTGACCCTTATTTACATCATTTGCCTGGCTTTTGGACAGGCTGTTATTTGCCCCAGTGGAGAATCTGACACTGTTTCTCCATCAAGGTTGACACCGATCTGTATCACTGCAAATCCTACACCTACAGGGAGCAACAATACCCCGACCCTTTCCTCTCAGCTCCACAGCTGGCAAGTCTCCTCTTTAGCTGAAAATAGAGCAGACACGGAGATCAGAAAGATCCTCAAGCATTCAGTAACTGCTCCTGCTCCAGATTATCCTGCCCAAATACAAGAGCTAGAACACAGGAACAGTTACTGGGGTGAAGGGGGCAGGAAAGGGCTCCCTCTGCTCCTTTTCAGAGAGGGCTGCTGGCCTTATTTTCTCAATTTGAAACACCTGCAAATAGCAAGCACTCTGAAAATCATGCACATCTTATGGGGCTTCTTCTAGAGTCAAAAGATGTTAAACAAACAAGTATTTTCTACAGAAATGGCTTCCTGCTCTGAAATAGCTAGATTTTTAATTTTTTTTTTAATCTTAAATCTTCTTTTGATGGTATTTGCTACAAAAATCTGAAATTGGCATTTTGTCCTGTTTAAGTGAGTTGACTTGACTGTGTGCTGCTCATTTCCTTAAATTGGAATTTTAACCTGTACCTGGACTTCAGTTTTTCTGGGAAGTTAAGAGGCCACTGTAGAAGCACATTGCTTGCTTTGAAACTTTTCTGAATAAATGTAATAGTAAAAGTTTATTTCCACTTAAATACTACAAAATTATACTAAAATTACTTTACTAATGATTACAGCAATCACATTTTCAGAAATGCAAATGAAATCTAGTTTTCTTCGTGCCTTTTAAATGCCTCTGGGCACAGTATGTCTCTATCAGGATAAATCACCCTCCAAGAAGGAAGGATTGGCATCGGTAAAGATTCCTGAAGCCACTGCTGGTAAAAGTCAAAGCAGACAAAATTATATACCATACTGAAGTCATGACAGAATTTCATTTAAACTAAGATTTTGCCAGTGTTTCCTTACTTCTTGGTCCAGCTGGAGCAGGAGTTTAACAGGCAGTCTTCCCAGGATACACCGATATACGCACATGTATTATCCATAATGGTACCTGTGACCTTTTCTTCCACGGAGCTATATCTGCAATGTAAAGCCACGTTTGCATTGCTACACCTTGCGATGCAAAGCCAGGAAAGAAGGGTGACTCTCATTTAGAAACTGGAATTAAATCCACAACTGCTGATTTGCAGCATGCTTGTTGAGTCTAGCATATACATGAGAAACCGATGGGAAGGTGCATCTCTCTTAACTGGCTCAAGTGGAGATGGACGGTTTCTCCCTATTTCCATTTTCTGAAGTGGCAGAGCTCTTTCACATCATTAAAAGGGTTCTGACTTATGCTGCCTGGGGGAAAGGGGATCTCCACCCCATAAAAATGGGATGTCCCTGGAAACAGTTACGCCAACTGGGAAAGTCAAAATAACGATCTGTTCCCCCCTGCCAGCCCCAGGGCTCAAGTGCTCTCCCGTCTAGGCTTGCTGACCCCCGTGTCCTTGGTCAGCTGCATATCCCTCCTGCCTTGCTGTACTCGGGATACCTCCTAGCCTGCCCCTCAGTGAATTTCTAGCTCATATCAGAAGAGAAAGAGCCGCAGAATCTGCCCTCAGTGGAATTTCAGCTCAACAAGTTCCCCAATGCCAACAACTGGTCTTCTTGTCTTAAGCAGCAAAAGGATTTTTATCTTTTTCACCACAAACATTTTCCACCAGCGAAATATTTTAATAATTTTAATTAAAAGTGCCATTTCTGGAGAAGATTTAAAACAGTAACACAGCAGTCAGAAAGCACATACAAACCAACACTGAACAGCGAAGAAGTTTTTCTGTATTTAAGCTTTTAAAAATAAATCTTCTATAGACTGTCCAGTGCAACGTAAAAAAAAAAATCATCACATAGATCATAAAATGACATCTTTCCTCGACTGCAAAAATTGATTTACTTGCCATTACTCATGAATTCTTTTCAGGTTCTAAGTGCAACACAAGGGGACCATTTTGCCCATGAGCGCACATGAGTTTGGCACCCACTGATTTTAGCCAGTGCCTGCTGCCTCTGGAGATAAACACCTGCCCCATTACTGAGTGAGAATACAGTATTTAACATGTTATAGTTGGAAGCTGGACGTACACAGAACACATTTCCGCATATAAAGTTATGGATGTGCATTTACAGAAATGTCATTTCCAAAACTGCGTGGCTAATTTAGGCATTAGCAAGTCATACATATTTAAGGTACAACATCTGTGAACCAAAATCGAGATGCATGAAATACATACATTATGGAGCGCCTGAAAGTTGTTTTTCTCGAATCAAATAATACTCTTCAAAGTTCCTCAGTGAGTACTTCAGACAGATATCTGAGGAAAAAATATAGCTGATACCTGAATCTATTTAATAAAAGATAAACGTTCTACCATAAATTAACGTTAAGATTGCCTACGCGCAGTCAATCATTAGTCATGCCAAAAATACGCACTCTGGTGAATTTTAGCACTATTTTCTCTAATAATCAGCACACGCTGCTGTTCCTACAAAGTTAGCATTTAACATTGGCCTAAAATAAAACGTAAGCAGAAGCATACAGGTTTTTGCATACATAAAAAGCAGCAAAGGGTAAAATTGATATTCACTCTTAAATTCTATATTTCTTCAGCCAAGTGCCTATTTGTGCAGCATTAACATTGCATTACCATAGCTTTTGCATATTCATTTTTTTAGAAACAACAGTCCTAAACTTTGCAATAACAAAGGTATTGATGTATCAAGATGACTAGAACTCATCCTTAATATCCTCCACTACTGGAATTCTATTATGCTAAAAAATAAACCTTTGGCAACACCAAATCCTTTCATATACCCAGGTTGCTGTCTTTATTGTTAATTTTAAAACGATTGCAATTAAAATCAAGCATACTATTTTTGCACTTCAGTGGAATTTTTCCTTTTTTTTTTTTTTTTTTTTTAATTCCCAAACAATTCTTTAGTAAATGCATTAAGTATTTAAATTATGAGCAGATTTCTTAACTTTTCAGTATGGCAAACAGGAAAGTTCAACCAAGAAAAACAAACACACAGAGGCCTCCCCTCCCAAAAGGTCTTTTGACAGTTGCAGAGAACCTGCAGCCCATTTCCTCTGCCCCTGAGTCCTCCCTCTGGGCAGCTCTCCAGGGTCTCCCTGGCACTCCAAAATGCCCTGGAATGGCATTTGCAGTGTAAACAAATGTCAGCACTTAGATTATTGGAAATTATTTACAGTAAATTCATATAAGACTATAGAGCACTTTAAGGCCTCGTTACGATTGCAATAATTATTCCCAGAAACTGAATTGTGGGAGCACCTAGTGCTTAGAGGCAAAACCAGGAAAAACACCGTGACCCAAAACATGGAAGACAACTGGTTTCACTTTACTAAGGAATTCCTGGTTGAGCAGAGAGAAAACCTGGAATGCTTTTCCCACAAGAAAAAAAGTTCAAGCACCCTGTAGATTGTGTAGCAAAAGATGATGTTTAATGGTGAAAAACATTGAATGTACTATGTCTGACACCAAGATTACTACAATAGATATGTTACCTAGAGCTGATCACTGAACAAAGGAAAAATTTCCTCAAAACATCCTCAGCATCTTGGCCTGTTGGACGGCACAGCAATGGTCATCAGAACCCAGAGCATGGAAAACCTTGACTTAGTGAGAAGTATTTTGCATTGGCCAGGAAAAAGTGTTTCCATCCAATTTTTGTAACTACGCAATTGCCTGTCAACAAATCACAGACTGACTTTTAGACATATTTATATATTCTAAAAATATTGTGTGGGCAATTTTAGAATGTAAACAAAACTGAAAACATTTCAAACTGTTTTTCAATTGCTAGTCTAAATACATTTAGTGATGTAAAATAGCAAATAATTAGCCACTATTTACGTAAAAAAGTGAAATGCAGTTCTTCAGCCCTGCTGGGTGAAATCCTTAGCTGTGCTACAGTATCTTAGGTTGTCAGAGAAAGTTTATGAAGATGTCAAAAAGTTGGAAGAAACACAATTGGGCAAACAGGAGCAGCTGAAATTTGTTAGGATTTTGGATCACATAAAACCCTACTGAGAAGTCCTATAATATCAGTACCTGCTGGTCTCTAAAATCAGGGCATTTGCAGTGCAAAGAACATAAGCACTAATGAAGTAACCAGTGCAGAGGCTGTAAGTCTGACCTATTAAAGACTGTATTTAGGCCAGTCTATAACAGCTCGATCTGACAGAGCCCTGGAAAGCAGTTCTGTGCTAGAAGGTGTAAGAGTTCACACAAGCGGCTCATTTATGCTGGTCTGCATCACAAGGTTTACACAGGAAAACAAAGAAGGTTTTAGTACGTCTAACTGTAATCTAAACTCTATGTTGAATTTGCTGCTGTTCATCTAACTGATGAACAGTCATCTAAAACATAAGGAGTCAAATGGTCAAACTATGCAAATAAACCACATTAAACCCCCCAATATTGTAATGAAAAATAGAATCTTGGCCCAAATTTTTCAAATGGATGTGGCAAAGCTACGTAACAATGATGTCCAGAGGTCTGGGGTATCCAATAGTGCTGACTTACAAGGCAAAGATCCATCAAGGGCAGAAAGTCCTGCAAATCAAGAGAGAACACAGTAGACTTCTCTCCTTACTTATACCAAGTGCCCACTTACAATTTTTATGATACTGTAGCTGGTTGACCATAGCTGCAATTTCAAAGTCATGGCATTACCACCACTTTGAACAATATCACAAAGACAAAGATTCAGCTGGGGTGAAACTGTTGCAAGAAAAGGAAAGGAAGGAAGGGAAAGAAATTCTGATTTGGGTGCTCAAACAGTTCGTCATTTTTAGACAGAAATTCTACATAACTTCATGCTGTTTTAAGATCTGAGTGCGAGACAACATTTTACAGAAAAGAAAGATATAAAGTATTATTTTGTATTATTTCCAGTAGAAATGATAGCTCTGATCAAAACAGAAAAAAAATTTCTCTCATATATGTTCTCTATGAAAACCATACATGTTCTCTATGAAAACCATAACTAAGGATAAGCTTAAATACACCTGTTGATCAAGACAAGAAACTCCATGTTATTTATGCACAACGAAAAAACAGTTTAAAAACAGTTTCCATTGAGATACCTGTTGGCACATCGTCCATCGAAAGTTCCTTTTTATCTCACCAGGGAAAGTGATTGTCTACAGACCTTTTCTCTGTTCGAAAAACATGCCAAGCATATGTGCACTTTCATCATAACATAGTGAATTATAATAACTTGAGTTCAACCTAGTCAACCAGTGTGTTGTAGTTGGTTTTTGTTTATTTTTAAATACTGCAGGCCATATGAAGTATCTTCACCAAAATATCCCAGGACTTCATGATGTACACTTGCCTTTCCACTGTCCCCTTACATTTTCTGTAATTAAGAGGTAATCGTGATTCCTCCTTGCACATACCGCAATAATCTTCTTACAGTTTCTTATGGCCCACAGAAAGGCAGACCCTCTCAAGCAGATATAACAGGAGGATGCTGTATCACAACAATGTGATCATCATGACTGATACAAGCACTGCCACGTTGACTGTCCGCCTGCTGCCATCCGATGTTCTCCGGGCATGCAATACAGCAAATACTGCATTTGTGTGATTGGTTGGTATTTCTACATTGCAAATCATGCCTTCGCAGCAAGAAACACATTCCTGTTGAGAAAAAGGAGATCACTGGACATAGGGTAATTCAGCAGTGGCTTTGAGAGAAATATGTTCTTTCAACCGGTTGCAAACATTAGAGCTGTACAGACTCATCTCTTCCACCTGGCAGCCTGACCCAAGGCAGCAGATGGAGCATATATGCTCCAACTTCTCTTCCAAATCATGCAGCACAGCCTTCCTAGAGTAACTTACCACCTACTGCTGTCACTGGGCTTTGAAACTGTGATGTGATGTAATACAGCCACGTTAGCTGTACTGACAAGTTCACTAACATTGTAGAAACTGGAGAAAGCTTTCCACCACTTCCCCCTTCTAACACATGAGCTAAACACATGCATTTGAATGTTTCAAGTTTCAGCTTTTTAAGCTAAAAAATTCTGACTGCAAAAACTCTGTTCCCAACCATTTTTCCCCTCAAGCTTTTGTATTCAGAGTAGCTTTGCATGCTGAACTTTAGACGTCCTTTTTTCAGTTTTCTAGTGCCACAGAACCACTGACATAGCTGATTTTCAGGAGGGAATCTGAAAATAATTTTCCTTAGTTTACTGTCCTTAGTAGAAAAGCCAAGAGAATGCCAACTTTTATCTAATCCAAAGGCACAAGAACTCTTCTAAGATAAAATGCAGCAGTAGGCAGGCTGCATAGTCATTTCATGCCCTCAGTCCACAAAAACCTGTTGAAATCAGTGGAAGTCAACTCAGCTAACACACAGATCCTTTTATGTTTAGCATGGATGTTGTCTGCTTCGTTTTTGGTGTCTGAAATCTCTCACGTTAAAAATAACATAACTGACTTTCGCACGTATCAAGGAATTAGTGGACAATACTTTACTGCAGTGAATAATACTTTGGTGGGATATGCTTGATTATTAAGAATAAACTTTTACCTAGCATCCCAAGGATGAGAGAAGGCAGCAGTTCTAGCTTTTCACCACGGACCAAAAACCTCAGTTGTATCTTGCTTAAGAGTATATGGCCTTTGTGGGCAAATACAGTCTTGCTTTGTGTACCGTGCCGTGTTATCCAAGCTGTTACACAGAGACATGACTGGCGTACCTAACTCCCAGTCTGGCCTGCCCAAGGGCTCACAGTGACACAGCTGCAGCACCACAGGCGTCGGTGCAGGCTGCGTAGCCTACCTGGGCACCTTACCCAGAACTCAGAAACCAAGGCCTATGCACTGGGTACACACTAGCAATGCCCCGGAAAGCTCAGGTGTTTCTTTAGAAGTTGTTAGTACATCCTGTCGCATAGCAACACAAATAAGAAAGTAGGAAGAAAGGGGTAGTCATGCTTCTGTTGCAGAAATTTGACTTCTATTGTTAAATACTGCAGAGTTTATCTTGGCACATCCTCTTCAGCTCAGCAGGAAAAACAAGTACTGAAATGCAAACCTCAAAACCAATGTGCTGCTCTTATACAAAGACTAGTGCTTACTGTGTGGCCACTTTCTCTGTGATGGTGGCAGCCTACAAAATGGCATTCTTCTCCAGTAGCACATTTTTTGGTGACTGATGTACTCTTCCCATGGTCTGTGAAGAGATGAACTGTCAAACAGTACTGAGTATCTACAAAATAAAATTTAAAATGTTTATTTGCATAAAATATTCATTCTTTTACAGGGTTTAAAAACTTCACACACCATATCAAAATATTCTTACAAAAATTACTTATTTGGGCTGTATAAAGCCATTTTTCAACTTGATCAAAATACCATTTAGCAAGAAATTAATTAGTGAAATCTTAAGCTTAACAGACCCTACAAGTCTCCAGAAAGGCTGCTATCATTTAAACTACTCATTAGCACTATAATCTACACATTTATCTTCCATTCTCTACTCTTTTTTGCAGCACATTCTTGCTTTGTTTCAGACATGTTTCCTCATTCCTCTAGTTTGCTTCTTCCCCTTTCCCACTGTTACTGTGAATATCACTGCGAAGAAAAATGAGGAAACTTGTTTCCGTTCTTTTCTATGTATCTATCATTCTCTCATACAAATATGATCCCTAGTCATTCAGGTCTTGCTGCTCACAAGCAAGCCTATAGCCTAGAGAGACCATTATATCTTGGGATAGTATCCAAAAGGAAGGGGATGAGGCTACAAAGACAGTTCTCAAGTTTTTTAAACATCTTTAAAATGAATTCCTAGGAAGCACATAGCTAACTATACACACACACACATATACACAATTAATTAATATGTAACTGATATATTAACAATAAATTACTATATTAATAAACTATTATTATATACTATACACAATGTTTTATACATAGATAGATAGATATAAATAACTTTTTACTGTTGCTTTGCACACTGAAATGGTCAAAATATTCACCTCAGCAGAAATCATATGATTCAGTATTACTAATAACATAACTGAGGGCACCACGGTGTTGGCATGTTAATCCTACTGGGTTAGACTTCTACAAGATGGCTGAGTCAGGGAGAAGCAAATTTAACTATCATAAAGAATCTCCTTAGTACAGACGTACTTACTTTCAGGACACCATCTATCTTCAGCCCATCTGTTACAGTTGTAATTGTCCACTGCATTATCGCAAGTAAAGCACTTAAAACTGTTTGGAAATGGAGTGGCTTTAAAAGTATTAAAATATAGTAAGTTTGCAAGTATTAAGAAAAAAATAAAATATTCAAAATAATACCCTAAGTGCTTGTACACACATATACTTAAAAAAAATATTACCTACATTTACATATTTTCAATGATACACCACTGTTAGACAAATAAAACCTATGAAATAAGTTCTGTAGAAAGCTTTTACATTTTTAACTGCTTTTGCTCTGCCTGAACTTTAAACACCTCCTTCTGTTTTCATTCTCTCACAATTCAAAATACCATTTAAGTAGTGGTGGGAAAAACAGGAAAGAGAGAACATCTTATATACATGCACATGATACTACACCCGCATGTATCTTTGTACAGATACACAAACACAATCTACATTCAAATGGCTTTTGATTCCTTTGATGAAAAACTACATCTTCAAAACCACCTTCAGGTCTTGATCTCCAACTCTGAAGAAGTTTGATCCCTTTGACAAAGGGATCTCTCTGAGGACAACTTTAAAATCTTACTTACATTATATAAATATATAAATGATTTTAAGATGCGCATATATACCTATTATATCTAGCTGTCCTGACTGCTTTAATGATACATGTAATGAAAATCTTCTCCCCTTAAATGAAGGGATAGAACACTTGTGGTGGTAGATAAGAGGCAAAAAAATGCTGCTATTAGTGACAACTGGCTTCACAGGTCTCACAAGGTTTTTAATTACCTTCAGTTGGAATTAATTGCATACAGCACACCTATTCTTTCCCTTACAAAAACCCCAACAAGATAAAAGACAAAAACATCTGTTCTCTATTATTCATGAGAAATCCACTGCATAATTTGCTCTGTAGGAAGACATTTCTGAGACAGAAAAATATAATAAAAGCACTTAAAATGTGAAAGCCCTCATACACTCTTTAATTTAGCAATGCACGCAATTGTTTGTTTTCATGCAGTCAAGTTATAAAATCTTAGAAATAAACTAAACTGCTGTGGGTTGAAAAGCAAAAGTTTTATTTTAAACTTTTTATCCTTCATGTCTGAAGAAGACAAACACCTAAAAACCAAAGGATTGAAAGAATATGGCAATTAACTAAAATGTTAAGCTACAATTGCATGGACAAAAAAACCATAGCTGTCTACTTACGGTCTAGTGGAGGTCTCACATTGTAAAAGTTGATGTTCTCAGCTGAAACCCAATTTCCTGACAGGATGAAGAACAGAAGAAAGGCTCTGGCCAGCATGTGATAGAATAACAACATGCTGAGTATTATTGTACATGAAAAGCAAACCTCTTAGGCCTAGGAAAGAAAGGGAACACATTATTAGAGGGAATCATAAAGAACTGGGCATGTAGAACAATAAATTTCCCATGAACTACTCCTGAAAATACAGTCCGTAGATCTATACTGTGAAGATGGCTAATGCAAACAAGCACGCAATGATGAACAATGCAAAGCTGAGCAGTTACTGCCTTCTGCTGGCCAGGATCCTGTACAGAGCACTTAGATTTCCACAAACTTAAAAAAGTTAACGCTCTTTCTTTAATCCATTTGTCCTTCTACACAATGTCAATCTTATAGATTCCTTGTACGCATTCCTAAAAATCAACACCAAAACTGAGCTCCTTTATATCCTACTTCAAACAGACAGCATTACAATACCATTACAGAGAGCAAAATGCAGACAACTGTCATTCTTAACACCAGCAGCCTAGAACCCAAGCCCAATTCCTTATCCGATATAGACCAATGTATGCCTGTTGATTTCAAATAAGCTACATCACCTGAATTGTAACTGCACTTATCAGTGGCACAGCATTAAAGATCATGAGTGTAAATGAGATTTATTTCTTTTTAAAGAAATACCAAGGAAATGCTAAGGAAGATGCCTAGTGATGGTCCACAAGTTTTGGAGAACTACAAAGTAGACCGTTCAGAGAGGTGAGATACATGTTTTGGGTGTGATTTGCACATTTATTTGGGGCTCCCCAGGTGCTTTGGTAAGGCTTTATAGAGAAGAAGAAGTAATCAATGAACATTTTGGTCAGTTTGATATTTAGATATACACACACACATACACACACACACGGAGGTATGTATGGCAAACTGCAGTGGTACTGGAGACCTAGTTCAGATATTAAAAAGCAGGGTCAGCTTAAATGGCACTCCGCCCATGCAAAATCCTAGCAGGAGAAACAAGCTGGAGTGGAGGCTCCCGCCAAACCAGAGACATTGCTTTGAGCTGCCAAGTGCATTCATTCAGAAATCTCTCTGCACACCTCTGCACAGGCCTATGTAGATGTATACTATGCCTAGATGGGAAGCTCTGAGCGAATCCAAGCACTGAACCGAAAATGGTACTCAAGACCATGGCAGAGAAGTCAAAGGATTTCCTTCTTTTTCCTGTTGTTTTTTTGTTTTGGCTTTTTTTCCAATTGACACAGACAGGAACCATTTGAAAGATGGTTTTGCCAACAAACCAATCAACAGGAAGTTCAACTTTATGCATTGGGAATTTAGCCATCCTACTTAAGATTTGTTTTTTAAATCATGGCTTTAAGAATGTATTTCAGTAGATACTGAGAAAGCCACAGCATACCTCTACTTACAATGTACCTCCAAGAGTATTTTCTGTGGATGGTCCAGATTTCTTCTGACTATAGCCCAGGATCTAAAGAAGGATTAAGAAGAATCTGTGGAAAACAAACAGCAACACATCATCATAATTCTGTCCTGAAGGAACTAATTAGCTGAAACACTGTATGTGCACCAAACCCCTTCATTAATACCATAACCATTATCCTGAATGAGTTGAAGCATTAAAGTCAATGTAATAACAAAATGTCATGGGTACTGGAAGCAAAATACTTTAGCATAACTTCTATAAAATTACTTTCCATGAAAATAGCCAATCCGAGAAAAAATTAACAGCTAAAGATGCACAAAGGCTAACTTAAGAGATCTTTGTTCCCCACACAGAGAAGAATTGGTATGTGGCGATTTAAAAACAAAAATGCCCCCAAAGCACAGAATACGAAATGCAATTATGCATTATTAAATTAGCCAGCTCTGCAGTAATGTCCCCTTTTTCTGATGTAGAAGACATATCCCTCCTGACACTCTATTTACAGGTTGACCTTTCCTATTCTTTCCTATAGGTATCTCCTGTCATCCATTACTGAAGTCCAAACACAGAACGACAAGTCGTTTGTCTGACTCGGTACAGCCCTTCATTCTTACAGTCATCCCATTTATCCCACTACTCTGCAGAAAGAGATTAAAGCTGCTTCTAACAGCAAGGTGGAGTTTTACTGCACTGAGACACGTTTCCCTACCTCCCCCTGTTCAGCCTTTCCACTCGGAGGAAGGCAGAGGCAAGGGGATGGCACAGCCAGGAATGCTGCGCTAAACCAAGCTTCTTCGGAAGCTACTGTTCCCTGTGCCAGGATAAGCTGGTCCCCAAGCCCTGGGAGGGAATGACACCAGTAATCTTTCGGTACCATCTCAGTCTCTGTATCCTTTGCTAGGACACCATAAAGTGTCTTTACATGCAGAAAAAGTACTAGCTCAAAATCAGAACTGCTACATATTTAATTTGATTAAAATAAAATAAGATAAAGAAGTACAGAAACCGATGCCAATGTGTGAGTTAAAAATATAGTAACTCCACTGCAAGTAGGCACCAATTTTCAGAACCACACCTTCCTGATCCTAATTACCTTGCTCTTTTGTCCCTGGACAATCAGGGATCCAGTTTTCACTGACTCCAACAAGGCAGTGTGAGGCCCTTAATGCACACAGGCTGCTTGAGGGTTGTTGGTAAAACTGTGAGAAGAATCTTTTTTGTGCCTCTAGTGCCAACATCCTTTTTCATGGATCCCTTGCAAAATAGCTCTATTCATGCCCTTTGAACTGCACAAGCAAGTTACTTTTAAATTGGCAAGCCAGTTTTAATCAAGTAGCAAATTTCAGCGTATTTCAGGCAGCTCAACAGCATTTAATTCTTCCAATTTTACCCCGTAGGAAGATAGGGTATTGAATCACTTGAATGCATAACAGTTGCAAAATTTATCTCCTTAACATGTATTTTCTGCAGTTTCTACTAGGTTGAGGAAAATTTGCCTTTATGGGGAGACTGGTCTGTAACTTGATCTGATGCACCTGGATAGCAAGTAAAAGGCACAATTACACTTGTGCCAGCTTTCTACAAATTCAAGCTCTCTCCTGCTCCCCTCTCCCAAGTTCCTATTGCTTTCCCCAGAGAAGCTCATGCCAAAAGGAAAATTTTGGAGAACATAAATACAAAAACCCTAGTCTTCCGTTGCTGTAAAGCACCGTAAATTGACCTCACAATTTGCTGTAGTCAAAGGTGTCCTTGTTTGCTAACCAGGCCAATAAATAATGGATGTTGTTTGACATAGTTTTAGTTACACAGCTGCACCAGAAGTCATTCTCAAATAAAATAGGGAAACATTGGCCAAAAAATGGCTTTCATATCTTATCCAAAAATCTTTAAAATGCTTATTTTCTTCATAGCCTCTTATCTCTGTTGTGCTTTCATATAATATTATCTAGTAGTATGAGTAAACATTTCATTATGCCCAATTAGGAACTCCCATTAATGAAGGAAAAAACTGTCACAATATGGAAAATTAACTTCTATAAACAAGAGCAAATATGGAGACATAGCTTTCCTGGGGTGAGGGAAGAAGACCCAAGAGGGAAGGGCTGTTAGTGTATGCTCTGTGAAGAACTTGTGTCTAAAGCACATTTCAAGAAAACAATGAGGAATACAACGGCTGAAATAACTAATATATTCCAGAAGGTTTTAAGGTTTATCTTGCAGTGTGTAATAGAAGAGTAGGAAGCAGTGTGCTTGATTTCTGATTTTAATAAAATTCAAGTCTGTCTACATTGTTTTTCCTGGCAGACTCTGTGGAGGATTAGCAGATTTAACATCAGATATGGAATGCAAATGAAACTTCCTCCTGTCATTTAGTAAGCAATTTTCAGGTGCTATTAGATAATTGCAAATGCTTATGTTAAGCTTGTTAAATACCACTTCAGGACATAAGAGTTAGGAATACATAGGCAGAAAGGTATGTATGTCAAGGGCTGAAAAAGTTAAAATCAACACCTGACATCATCAGGTGTTCCCTACAACAAATCAGAAAGGCCAAAACTGACACTTCACCTTATCTAAAAGGACAAAACTAGCTTCTTGGCTTCCCCATTTCTTAAACAAATACTGCCATTCTCATGTTTTCCTCTGGAGACCATTTAATTTGATCTGTAAGCCACCGTTTACCCCACTTCAAAACTCAGGGAATGAATAAGTGGATGGAACAAATATGAGAAAACCTTCATTTCCTTTGGGAAATAGATGGAGCGCATTTAAAATAAAAAGGGGGGGGCGGGAGGAAGGAAATATTTTGAGTATCAAAAAAACCCAAAATACTATTACAGATCTGCAAATTAAACCTATTTGTTATACAAGTTCTACCTTTTCTTATCTACTGAGTTGAAGTCTCTATTTTCTGATTTTTTGCCTTACAGCATATTATCATTAGTACAGAATAACACAGGAAAAGAGATTTTACATTACGGTGACAGACATCTGCAACCAGTAACACTGACAGAATAAAATTTAAGTTATCAACTTTATTTTTAAACAGAACACATTTCTTTATCTTCACCCACACCACACTTAACCATGCCTGGAATTAAATTTGGTCTTAATTACAAGAAATTATAGAGTTCTTTATCTAAGATCTTTATAAGAAGTAAAACACACACAGATCTGGTAATGACAGCATCATTTAGCTTGGGGTATAATGCTGGCATGGGAAGTTGTGATGCAAACCGATAGCGAGACGTGGAGGTGTCTGACTACACGATACATACAACTACAATGACTTTGAAAGAAATAATGTATGATTAATGTGATAAATCTGAGCAGTACCACTGAAGTGAAGTATTTGCAAGGATAAAACATGTACTTGTTTTTAAGCTCATCCATGGAATGAAAACTGCATTACATCTCATTCCTTTTATAGCCAAAACTGCTCAGCAAGAACTAGTCTTGAGCACTGATGTTTATTTTAAAATTCAGAATCCCTGATCATCTTTGGAAAATAATTTATTCTATCTAAAAATCCATTAATGAGGGATAAAATTCTTATTCCCTTCTGCAAGTATATAATTTCCTCAAAGAACTACACTTTGTCAAAGCTACAGATGACTCAATGTTTTACACTTCAGCTTGTAACAGCTTCTATATATCACATGTGCAACTGTTTTAAATCTTTCTCTCCCACCTGTGCAAGACTTGAAATAGGAACTTAATATTACTCTAGAGAAAAGAGATTATAGGAATAAGCAGCATTTTTTCTCTCCTTAAGCTCATCAGAGCACTTCTGTAAAAATCAGTTTAACAATATTAATTTTACAGAATATTTTGTTGAATACCTCAGTGGATCAGACCATTATTAACTAGTTAGGCCTCACTACAAATGGTGGAATAGAAGTTAAGCAGACCTACCTCTCCGTAGACAAGCTATTGGGACCCCAGTTTACATGAGCCAAAGGCCCAAGTGAACACCCAACCAGGTGAAAGTAGAAGACAAAATTCTGATTCTCCGTATCCTTCTACAAGTTTAGCTCCAGACCACAGTCAATATTTAAAAGACTTCTTTATTCCTGCCAAGCTAAAGTTACTCACATTCGGCAAGACTACAAGGTAATACTACTGCGTGTTGCACAAGAATGAAGTTCTTCAAGACCTATTTTAGAACATGAGAGAGGTGGAACAACAGTAATATTGTTCCAATGAAATCAAGAGATATCTGTGTATTTCTATATACCATCCACTAGTTATTATTAAATGGAAAACGAAGGTCTTCAGACAGTTAAATTCAGCCTTCAGAAATATGCCTTGGTTTTAATGCCTGTTTATCCAAGTGAAATCCTATTTCTAACACAAACTATGCCCAACATACACAGTTACATACGCCATAAAGTTACATATACCATTCTAGGCAATAAAACATAAGACATTCTAGACAACAGAAATGAGAACCTACATGATTTCCATTTGTGAAATAAATATTACATTGCCTTTCAAATTAAAATGTCAAATCAAGATATGCTCAGAAAAGACCTCCTAGGAGAAAAGAGTATTTGCATGCATTCCTACTTCAACTCTCAGAAAACCTAGAATGGCCCTGTGGGATCAGACAAATTAGAAGGTATGACAGTTTCTGCATCACAAAGAACATTTTTCACAAGCTTCACATTCAGTTGTATTTCAAAATTAAGATTTAAGCTACGCACCAGCTGAGTTCATAAACATGAAAAGCATGCTCTTTTACCTGACTCTGATGTCTGGAGTGAATTCACTGACACCAGCCTTCACTTCTTTACTCTTGGTCGTTATCTCACTACCTTGGTGTTTTTTTCCCCAGCTGTTTAGAAAGAATAATGGGTGCAAAAAAAATCAGTTCCCCTGCCCTTTCCTCCAGTCTTAGTTGCAACCTTTTCCGAAGTCACAAAGGGTTCAGTATCGCATATGTGCCAATAGAAACTCACATTTTGCACTGAAAGAATACGCAGAAAAGGTAAACTAACTTTGTCTAGTTTTATTGCACTGAGTGTCAGGGTCCAAGCTCTCCTGGCAAAATGTCCTTGAACTTCCTATAGCAGGAAACTTCACTAAACCCATGTAAAACTACATTTTCTACAGTAACACAACAGTAGAGGGACTATTTTGCCTTCACTTTCCCAGTAATAAGAAAATGGCTGGTAATGCCCTTCCGCCACGAGTTTATGCCAGTTTAAGACAGTAACACAAACCAATCTGCACTGCAATTGAAAAAAACCCCACACAGAGTCAACCACTGGTTTATATTGGCAGGGTTTAATGTGTGAAATTTATAGCACTAGTACTTGCCTGATACTATCTTTGCCTCATGTTTATATCAGCTTTTTGTTACTACGCAATCCTTGAAATCATAAACTATATAATCTCCTTGAATGCACCAGGAATGACTGCAAATGCTTCTGGAGAGACACCAGCAGTTCCCAGTTGTGCTATACCATGTCCAGGGAACAGCAACAACAAACTCGTGCTGTTGAATGCATTAAGTTTAAAAATCATCTGTGAAGAACAAACAGTTTGCCTTTGTATTGAGCTCATTGAGAAGCAGCCTTGGTTCAGAAGAACCTGAACTCATTTCGAGGGCTAGGAAGTCCCATTTCTAAGACATACACACATCTGAATTAAACTCNATCTTAATTAAACTCCTGATTGTGAATGGAACTTTAAAAGCAAAAATCTTCTGCAGGTTATATTTTCATGGCCTACATGACATTTATGTTTACTAAAAGGACTGATCTGCATTGCAAATGTGCTGGAGGCAGGGAAAGAGTGAAATTCTGATTACTGTCAAGTCAATACAGAATCTACTACAG
>VYZV01045582.1:5676-16262 GCA_013401275.1 Pandion haliaetus
GGCGAATTGGAAATGTGAACCTGTAATTTGAATTGAAGAAGAGAAGGAACTTAGATTTGTATTCTGTCAGTGGTGCTTTTCATTTTCTTCCTTCCCTTTTCTGTTTGGGGTGAGTGTCACATGGGCCAAGTAATGGCTTCAAAACTTTCATTAGATTAAGCTAAACTTCTAAACTTCCACTGACCTTGTGACAGTAATGTTTCTCAGAAATCTCCTTTGTAAGTTTAGTATCTCTTTTGGTTAGCTTTCTACTGTATTTTCTTATGCTCTGTTTCTGTTTTCTGTTTCAACACATGATAGCTAGATGAAAGTGTAGAGGAATGACACCCTGCAAGTGCCTTGAAGCGTTGTTGGAAAACAAGAACAGTAAATCCTCTGTCTTGGTTGAGCAACCATGAAGTGGCTGATGGTTGTGGAAGAATGTTTCCGCTTCCTCTGTGGGCAAAGTACTTCACAATTATCACTTAAAGGCTATATGCTATTTTGGGTAGTACTTCTGCCGTTGGGTCACAGCTGGTAACTAGATCCTGAATGATGGATTTATGTTGTGATAAGAGTTTTTTAATTCCGCTGTTGCTCTGAGGAACATCACTGGGCATTGCGTTGTCACTACAGTTTAAATTATGTTCGACTTAGACATTAGAAGCTCTGTTGCCTGTACTTGAGAAAACATCCACACTCCATGATGGTTTTGTTGTCCAAACAGCATTTCTTAGTATTTTTTGTAATGTTTGCTGCAAAGATACATTGCTTACAAGAGCTTCAAGAGTTAGAGGAAAGTAAGTGTCTAAGCTCTGTTGTAGAACCAGTTATTCTGTTTTCATGTTTTAGAACTCCTGTCAATGTTTGTTTAATCTCAGAAAATTATTTTCTTAAAACAGCATGTTTTCTATCATATTACTTGTCTTTTAAAGTTTGATGGAAATCCACAGACTGATGTTTGAAATCACTGATGACTACCTTTGTCATTTATGCTTGGGTTCAAAGTGACCATGTCTTGTATTCAGTACTCTGTAATCTGAAAAAGTAAGATCATTCATCCTGTTTTTATAATTAGATCAGCATCATCAGTTGCCTTGCAAAATTTTCCAGATATTCGGAAATTCTTGTAGAGCTGCAGCCACTGCTGTCCTTTCTTTACTGTTTATCTTTACAGCTGTTTGCAATTTCACTTACTTATGTAGAAGTGAAGTTTCTACATTTAATATTCAGTCATCTTTACCTGTCAACCTCTTCACAGAGCTTTTCTGAATACTGTTGCTCTGAACTTGTTGTTTGAGGCTTAATCATGGCTTCTAGTTTAACAGATTGAAATGAGCCTGCTGAATTTGAGAATCTACTGTTATGCCTGTAAATTCATGATAGTAGACAGGAAAATGGAAATCCATGTGATGTTTGAGTAGGAACAGTATAGTGATTGATGTGTGTTCAACAGGAGAGAATATGTGTAAATATGAATCAAATGTAAGGTAAGCAAAAGATGTGAACATAAACTGTTTGAGCACTAGGGATGGACCCAGAAGTCCGATCCTCATGGAAATAAGAGGGGAAAGAAAACCCAGGCTTGCTTTTTATCCCTTTAAAAAAAAAAAAAAGTTTTTATCGCAAACCTGAATTATAGATGATTTGCAGAATGCTTGGGGATCTTTCAGGTTCAATGGTACTATAAATAAGTAATCGTATTTGCTTCACCTATATTAATTTTTATATGGGTTGTCACGTAAACTAGTGGATGCTACTAAGTGTGGCCATTACTCACAGAGGTAATTAGTGGGGTCAGATAACCATATCACTCATTAGAAGACAGCACAGAGTCTGGCCAGGAAGGTGTTGGTGGAGGGCTTACAGAGTACTGGTGGAAAGAAAGGAGTATGCCAAAGAGGTGGGGGGAGATGTTGGGCTTTTGCTTTTGAGGGTGTGTGGGTGCGGGGTTTTGTTATTGCTAGATAGCAGGTGAGAAAACATGCCTGTTGGGGTTTATTAGAGGGAGAGAAGGCAAGTGCACGCATACATGCTCTTTTACACCTTCTTGGTCTCCCCTTAGCCACCAAATATCTCTAGATGCTGGAGTATTTCTCTGTTTTGCCTTTTCAGTCCACTCTTTGTGACGTGGAAGACGGGGCGAGACAAGCGGCTTCGTGGCTGCATTGGGACCTTTTCAGCCATGAATCTTCACTCAGGACTCAGGGAATACACATTAACCAGGTAATCATGTTGAATATGAAATAAATCTGAAATGAGTTTCATTTGCTGAAGATCTATAAGGATTCAAGGTTAAGGTGTTGGATCGACATAGTTCAATTTAATATGCTTCACAATAAAATAAACCTGAAAAATGTATGATAGTTAGGGTGAGGTAATATATCACGATTTAGTGGAACATCTTTGCAACAGGTGAATTTTGGTTGATGTTTTAAGGCTAATGTCGAATCCATCTTGCATACTAACAGTTTTGACATCTTATGTAGCACATAATTTCTCTCCAACTGCAGTAAGTGGAGGACAACATCAGGAAGCTTGCACTAGTGTTTGCTTATTACAGTTCATTAGATTAGGAAGAGATGCAAATCACTTCCTCTGCAGTAGCAAAGAGAAATATGTTTTGTGGAGGCCTCATCAAAAAGGGAATAACTGGGCATCTGACACTTTAATTTGGTGCTTGTATTAGGCAGTATATCTTCTCTTTCCTTTAGTGCACTTAAGGATAGCCGATTTCCCCCCCTGACCCGCGAGGAGCTGCCCAAACTCTTCTGCTCTGTCTCCCTCCTCACTAACTTTGAGGATGCCAGTGACTACCTGGACTGGGAGGTGAGAACAGGTGCATTTGGAACTCTGCATCACTCTCTCGTTCCGTTCGGGTTCGGGTTAGTACATGGTGATGTGTCTCCTTCATTACAGGGGTGTATGGGGATAGAAGAAACTGGGAATAGAAGAAATGGGGTTGGAAAACTAGAAGGGAGGAAGAGGATGGGCTAGCAGTATGCTTTTCGTTGGGAGGGGATCTGAATGGGAATGAGAGGGGCATGAAGTGTTTTATCAGTTTGGCCCAATAGGAGGTGGGTGTAAATACATATGTAAAAACCCGGGAAGTATTTTGAAGCTGTGAATAGAAACTGGGAATAAAAAGCAGTTAAGACTGAAGGTATTGATAATTTTTAGGACCTTGTACATGGAAGTGTATTCAGTTCAAGAAGGATTAAATAGACTTTTTGGTTGGGCTATTTTAGGCATGACTTGTGTTAGAGGCCTTGTCTGTCTTGCCCAACATAAGAGATTGAAAACTGTCAGACTTCTGACAAGACTTACTTCAGGAGAAGTGGCAGGGAGACTGATTAGGCTCATCTGGGAAAGTGGCCGAGGTCCTTTATGCTGCCAAGAGAGCTACTTGTGAGACCTGCCTGGCAAGGACAGAGAGTGGGGAAGAGAATGTCCTTTTCCAGGCAAAAGCCACACCGGCCAGAAAGAGAGATACACAGTGTTGTGGGAATGACAGCTTGATCATGGACTCAGTGCTAGCAAACACCTCTTATTTGGCTATTCATTTCCATCTATAGGTTGGGATCCATGGGATCAGAATAGAGTTCATCAATGAGAAAGGTGTCAAACGCACAGCCACGTATTTGCCTGAGGTTGCTAAGGAACAAGGTGGGTTTGAGATGACAGCCAAACATGTCAACATATTATGTCACAGAATTGGGTAACATACATCTATGGATTTTGGGTTTGGATTGCAATGCTATCCTCATAGTAGTGCCATGGAGCCACCAGGCTTAAACTGGATAACTGACACCTGATACAGCTGCTGCTGGGTTTTCATCTGGCCTTTCTCTCATCCCACATCTGTGCACAGTTGTATCTTAGTGTAAAAATGTTTTAGGGCTTAAGAAATAGAGGATCTCAAAGTATGGATCTTCCAGCTTCATTCAGCGTTGCATCTTTCCTCTTCTATGTTTCTCCCACCAACTAGGATAACTGCAGGCTGCACAGCACCAACAGGAGAGTCACTTTCCTCCTCATTCTTGCTAAAGTAGCATCCTCCAGATGAGGGCAGGAAACAGGGCCCCTCTGGAGCACACTTCCCACTCAAATATAGTAGTGGTCACCATGGTAACTGCTCAAAATATTGCCTCCTTTCCTCCACCTAGCAGAGTGGAGTGGTCGCATCCTCCTGGCTCTGGGGCAAAAGACTTAAGGTAGGAATTTTAACTCTGATCTCTCACATAGCCGTGCACTGTGCTATCACTAGAGCATCAGGTTGATCCCAATTTGTCTATGTAAAGAGCTAAGTATTATCTTATTTTAAGGCTTAGGGAGCTAAACTTGAGTGGTACGTTATAAAACAGTTTGGGGTTCCTGCAACAGAAGCAAGGAACAGACCTTTGTTAAGAAGAGAGGTCCTACTGGTTTATAGACCGGTTCCAGTATGAGTTAAAAAGGGGTCGGCACGTGCAGACAGTGTGAACGTGTCCAGTTCAACACTGGTATTTCTAAAGCTCAAAGTTTCCTGTTCAGTTGTTTGCTTTTCTAGAGGCCTTTTAATGCATCTCTTATCTTTTTGAAACATCATTTTTATATTGAAAAATTTCCCTTGCTTCTATTTTTCAATAGACTGGGATCAGATCCAGACCATAGACTCCTTACTCAGGAAAGGTGGCTTTAAGGCTCCGATTACCAATGATTTTAGGAAAACGATTAAACTCACCAGGTAAGTCGATACATTTGTCATCTTTTAATTTTACTTTATAGTCTTTTGTGGGTAATTTAAAGTATTTGTGCTTGATGTAATTCTTCATGCCCCTTTCAGATGAGAGATGTAGTCTGAAAGATAAAATCATAAATGCCACGTGTTGGGCATATAATGTATACGGAATGAAGCACAATATGTTTTGTCCATGCAGGATCGAAGTTAGCATTTTCTAAGAGAAGTGCCACTGGTTTTAATATTACCATCCACACGAAGGATCAAAAGAAGCAGAACCTTTGAAAGTCAAAAAGGTTGATTTTTTTCTGTACCTTTACAATGGACTACTTCTTCTCGGTGCGCTCATCTGTGGATGGTGTCGCTATTCGGAGGTCACAGCTGTCTTAAAACCAAACCACACTCAAATTCAGCTGGTTTTCAGAATTTGCTTGCTTTTCTATACCCCCAGCTGTCCTGTTGGTTTCAGTTCCCTTTATGTTAGTAAAAATTGGGACAGTCTGGTTTTGTATAGGAACACTAGAATTTATCAGGTCATTCCGTACCTCTGGAGAAATGAGGTGGGTATGCAGGGTTTTTTTTTTAACAGGAGAGGACAGGATGGTGGTTTTCATTAAAATCTAGTGTAACGTGGACTTAGTGCAATTCACAACCACTTTGAAGTTATCTGTTGTGTAGCATGCCTTAGAAGCACCTGGACACCTCTGGTCTCTCAGAAGGGACTTCACTTTTTGTGAATTCTGATTGTATGATGTGAACTAAATCACATCTATGCTATAATAAACCTCCCTTAACCCAACTCTCCATCATTTTCTTTCACTAGCCTTTCAAAAGTGAAGGTAACCACAATAGTAAATAATAGTGAAATACTGGTTATTTAGTCTCTGAAAGTGCGTCTTCTTCCAGCAAACTTTTCATGCCCTTTCTTTTTCCCACAGCAAGTAGATAAAGAGAATACAAATTGGATCATTTGTTTCTTGGGTGCTACTTCAGGAGTCCCCTTAATTATGATTGCCTTGAATAGGGCTCAATTTTTGGGACATTGAAGCTAATTCAAGCTTAGATGGGTTATTCAGACTACTGCATGAGGCAGTATCAAACCAAGTAGATTTTGACATTGGTGGGTTCCTCTTGGTTGTTACTGGCTGCAAGCTAAAAGGTGATCTGGGATGAATGTTTTTATGTCCAAGTCCCTTCATATTGCATAGTCTGTTTACATTTTTTTTTTTCTCACGCTGTTCCCATAGGTACCGCAGTGAGAAGGTGACAATCAGTTATGCAGAATACATGGCTTCCCGTCAGCATTGTTTCCAGAATGGCACTCTTCATGCCCCTCCCCTCTACAATCATTACTCCTGACACACGGCTGCATGACCAGTCCCACTCCCCAGTTGCTGCCAACGGCTATGACATCATTGGGGCAGATGCCTCCTCTTCCTGGTCCAGTTACTTCTATTACTGCACCATTTTATGATGCTAGCTTCCGTTGCCAAGTCTGCCTTCCAGCTGACCTGGGGGGAGGATGAGAGCATGACAGAACTTCAGGGGCCCAAGCCTTATCTCAGCCTTTCCTCCGAACGGGGGTTCAGTTGGATTGGGGCTCCATGCCTACAAACTGTCGTGAGGTGCAGAAGACCTCTGGGAGTGAAAGTGCCACTTCGGACTGATCTATTCTTGTGTGTTACCGCCACTCCGGAAACGAGTTGTTCGTTATGGAAGCCCCCCAGATCAAGTAGGAGCATTCCCCTGGCAGCCTGGGCAACGGAGTCCAACAAAACATTTTTTAGGTTCTTTTTAATTTTTTTTAACCTCTGGTATCTGTTGTGTACCGAGAGCTGATTGCAGTCCCCCCACATCACAGGCGGACATTATGAGATTGGGGAGGGTTGAACATCTGGATAGCACCCCATCCTCACAGACAGAAAACAAAAGATGTGAAAAACCTTTGAATGGTATTGCAGATGAATCTATTATTTAAATAAACCCTAGAAGGCTTTAATTATCAGATCCCACTGTAGGTTGGATTCTTTAGAAAGCCTTTTGGTTTACAGTTTTCTGGGTTTTTAGACAGTGCTTTGTAATGTAGCCTGCTATGAAATAGAATGCTGTTATGCCTGTAAGAGAGCACATGCTGTGTATGTGAAGGACAAGGTACTTGAGTGTCCCTGGACAGTCTTCTCTGTTATGACCAAGTTTTGTGTCGAAACATTTGTAACTGAGCCTGATTGGATTAGGGATGGGGAGAGATTTGCAGGGCATTGACTGTAGTCATACAAGTGAGACTAGTGACTGAAATTTGTTTAACTTAAGCTAACAGTCTCGGGGACCTTCCTTTTGATAGGACAGCCACTTTCTCTGGTGTGACTTGAGAACTGTGAGTATTCCAGTTTATAGCAGGCCTATGGAATAGAGCTATGTAGTTTCACTGGTAAGTTATCTTACACAGTTTAGTCATTACCACATCAAGGCAATGAGTGGGGAAACCTGTATTACCCAAACTGTGTGAAATTCACATGCATTCTATATTTCTTCTCCCATCATTGATGATTACAAGAAATAATCTCTTCTAAGAGGAAGATAAATTATCCAGTTGTTATTCTGCAGCATCATTGAGAGATGTCATAAACTCTAAATTATGACAGTCTCTCAATGAGATCACTGGACTTTAAAATATAATTTGGGGGGGGTTGTTTTGCTTTCCAAGTTTCTGGAGGGTGAACAATGATCAGGAAAGAAAATACAAGTGCATAGCAGAGTAATGACTATTTGGTTGCATCTATCTAGCTCGCTTGTGTGTGGTAATGATGGCTTTTAAAATTGGCTGGTGTTTCAAGCCTGAAATTCTCTCCTGGCATGGCAGGGAATGGGGCTGGTAGAAAGCTCAGAACTGCATGCTGCTGCTCCTTCTGGTCCTAGAGAAGCAAACAGAATTGTGCAGTTTTGCTTCATGTTGCTGTAACGTTCTCCTGCTGGAGGAGAGAGATGTGAGGGAAAGGAGGGGGTCCTGTTCTGGATAATGGTGCAATATCGACCCAGCTTTCCTCCTGTACTGGGTCATTCTTATCAATTGCCACTTTTCCCTTGTGATGTTGTTGAAAAGCAATTAAAGATTAAGGGATTGTTTCACGATTTCCTGCTGCTGAGAATAAATCGGTCTTGTTACAAACTCGAGTGGTTTGTAATTACTCTCCCAGGTGCCGTGTAGTGATGGGGGAGGGTGGGGTCCCCTCTGGATGTACCATTCACCTTTCAGCTGTCAAACAGTATGATACATAGGGCTACACTCATTACTGTTCAAGTGTTCTATGTTAGAATTTAATTTCTAAAAGGTTTAAAAAAAAAAAAAAAGAAAAAAAATGGGGCTAAAACTTCACCCCTGAGCACGCTCAGTGAGACTGGTCATGCAGGCATACAGTGCCAGGCTTTTCAACAATATTGTTTCTTTTTCAAATGTTTGCCCTGTTCTGTGTCTTCAACAGTGTATAGTGTTTTCCTGATTTCATTTTATTTGAATAGGGGATGACTAAGGGGTGGGGTGGGGAGGGTTAGCTGTCATTTTTAAAGAACAGACTTTTAGGATTGAGTGACTTGGTTGGTTTAAGCCTGAAGTGGGCTAGATGGTTTGGGACTGGGGAAGCCTTATCCTCTCCCACTTCCATTTCCCCACTCGGTCTGTTAAAAAAAATCAAAACAAAAATGCCTCTAAATATGTACTGTGTTCTTGTCTTGTTGCAGTGAGAAGAGAAGCTAGCAAACCAGAAACCCTGGTCTGCTGCCTAAGGAACAGGCCCTCTCAGCTTTAGTCCCATAAGGGTCCAGCTATAAAATCAGTTCAAAAGTATGTCAATAGTTAAGTTAGCTCAGAAAAATGTATGACAAGGACAAGTGGTCTCAGGAAATAATCCCATTTCTAGATCATTACATGGCAGCTATGCATAAGGATGAAAGAGCCGAACTAGAAACAAAATGTACTTAAGAGTTGCCTCAGGAGGGAGGCAACCAAAATCAATGACCAATTGATGTAAGAATTTCTCTGTGGTTACTTGGCTGGGACAGCACGTTAGAACTACTCCTTCTCAAAGCAACTGTTAACGTGGTTTGATCTAGATTTAACTCATCCTTAGAAGCAAGTGCCTTTTGGTCTAGAAGGGCTTATTCTCATGACAACCACAACTGAGAAATAATCTCACTGCAATTATGAATTGTCTTTGTTTTACAGTAACTACAGGAGAATGTCTTTGATCACTGGAGTCTGTCAGTGTTGGAATGTTTCCACTGTGAGGTTCTTAATTTTATTTTTTTTTTTCCATAACGTTCAACAGTCAATCTCAACTGAAGCCATTTCAGTTTGAGAATGTTTTATGGTCAAAATATCACATATCTACAATTTATCAGAAAAAAAAAAACCTGTAAGAAAATCTAAGAATTCTTTTTAACCTTTGCACAGAATAATTTGTTTTCATAGTACATTAACAAAGATCTGCGATCTTCACTGACTATTAGTGCTGTTTTCTGTTTGTATTCTGGAAACTACATGTTGTTTTGTTGGGTTTTTTTGGTTAATTTATTTCCTTAAAGCGGGAGACCTCTTTTGACCTTCAGTGCAGAGATGTCAGACCAATTCTTTGTATTACACTTGGTTGCCTCCTACCTATATAATAACTTCTGAGTGTAAATAATTGAACTCTATCCTCTAATGAAGTATTGTAGAGAATAAATCATAATGGATAAAGATTATTTGTACTGTCCTCTTTATATGGTTTCTCACAGCCTTTATGGGGGATAAGACACAATCTTTCTTATCTAGAAAGATGAACAATATACTACATGTGTGAACACCAAACCTCTAAATTACTTTAAATGTTCAGAACCAGGGAGGTTGCCAGAATGGGATGACAGCTGTCTAGAAGCACAGAAGTAGTCAAGACAGGCTCGCTAGAAGAAAGTGAGGAAAAATAGTAGGGAAATTAAAAACAAAGATTAAACATGTTTCGTTAATAATGGCATAACAAAGTATCTTTGTATCCTGAAATAATGTTTGCTTGACAATAACTCTATTAATTGTCATGATGGTGAAATATACAAAGCACATACGTACAGAATTCTGTATCATACTGAAAATCCTGAATTTGTACATCTGGCTTAAACTACCAAAATTGTTCTTTGGTTGTCTTTTAAAATGAACTAATGAAAACAGATTATCTGTACTTCACAGGTTGTAGTCTTCAGGTGGTCTAAAAATTTTATTTCAGGGAAAAGAAACACCCATCCTTCTAGATTCTTACTAAATATTTTAATGTTTGCTTTGGGACAGGATCAATTGATTTGTAGAATAGTTTTGATGTTCATACCTCTGGCTTAAATGGTTTTTTCCATACACTTCCAGGTTATCGTTCAATTTTTATCTATGGCAGATGTATAGTTAAAGATCCTACATTTCCCGTTTGTGATTCTTGAAGGGCAGCCCTAGATATCAATGAAGAACAGGCATAAGACCCCCGCAAAAACCCCAACCAAACCAAGGGGGGGTGGGGTTAGTTTTGACTTAAATGAGCCCAAGAACCTCATTGCAAAAACCTGTTTTCAGAAAATATGCTTCTGGTACTAATAAAGCTAGAAAGTAAATCCCCTGTGCACTATGAGGAGTGGGTTGAGGAGGACTCCGGGGCTAACATGATTTCCAGGTGACTCATTGTAAACTCTGAAGTTTACCGTAGAGCTAGCATCCGCTGCTGTCATGTGCCCAGGTAAGTTATCCAGTATATTCTCTCAGCTTCTTTGTTGGCTAGAATACAGTGACTTATTTGTGTATTTTTATGGCATATGTTTTTCCTTACTTGATTTTTTTTTTTTTTCTTTTTGGTTGAATCAGTCAGACATAAAATCT
>VYZV01045586.1:0-27523 GCA_013401275.1 Pandion haliaetus
TCCAATTGCCTTGTCAATGCCACCTTCCCTGCTTTAAATTTCTGCTTTAAAATTGTGAGATTTGCAAGGATGACAGGGTTTGATGGTACTGTGTGTCCATAGGCCTATTAGAATAAAATGTTATGGCTTAAAAAGCGCATGTGGTTTAAAAAAATGGGATGGAGATGGAAGGAAGTGTTCTTATGTAATTAGCCTAAGTATATATTCAGCTGTTATCGTACCTCTGAAATGTTTTGTGTAGTTGCACCGGAAATATTGTTGGTAGTACAGGATTGGATAATGAGTTGTGCATTCACTAATATTTAAGCAGATGCTCTGAGTTGTGAATCATGTTTTGAACAGTGGTATGTGGTGCCTGTAGTGTACACAGGCTCATGAATGCCTTCATTCATGCCCATCTGTTAAGATGGCAGTGTGCCCACATACAAGTGCATTGGTCCCTTTTCTAGAAAGCATAGTGCCAGACTGTTATGAGTTTGGATGGCAAGCTTATCTAACATTGCAAACAGCATCTCTGTTGCAGGAAATCCCTTCTCAGTATTAGGACTGAAGCATTAATAGGTGGCTTGATGGACTAGGTTACCCTAGAGGTTATTTTATGTGTTGAAAGAAACTACTGAAACATGGCAGAAGAAAGAAGACTGCCCATCTCAAAGAACAGCAGGATACCAAGAGGAAGCATCTGATGGCTTGTTCCATAGCAGAATTGCCTAGAGACAGCCCAAGACAGCTATTGCAGTCAGGCAAGGGCAGATGGTGTTGGGCAGTGGAACAGATCGGATGGATCTCTTCACAATATCTCCTAGATGCTTGTTAATGGAATTAGCCCAAAAGGCATTATCTTAAATGGCTGCATCATGTCCTGCATTGAACTGTGCGGAGTACTTGAAGCAAATTCTTAAGTTAAATAAAAAAAAGTAGGTAGTTTTCCTGTAAAGCTTTTTGGGTTAACTGGGCACAATTTTAAGAGAAATTTGTTTATTTGAAAATGAGAAAAGAATTAATACTTTTGCATCACTTTTATCTACAGTAGATGACTTTCACCTTGGTTCCATAACCAGATGATGCTGATGCTCAAATTCTAAGCTCTGTATCTCATTTCCATGTATCTAACATGGATAACTTCCCTGCTCACGACACTACGAACTAGATGATCTTTAAAGGTCTCTTCCAAACCAAACCTTTCTATGATTCTACAACTGAGGGCAAAAATAAGAAGAGTTCAAAAGTGAACACTTTGGGGCTTTTTGAGTTAAGGTCCTGCTCAAAATTTTTCATGTTTAGGTTTAGGATTCGTAGCACTGACAATTCCATGTATTTTTTAAAACACTTGTTCTTAGATTTCTGATCTTTTGAGACATTATACCATTGCCTATTCCCTCTCAATGTGAAGTATAGAAATTTGATGATTGAAAAGGAGGTTTTGATCTATTCATGTGACTTTTATGGCTTAAGAATTGAAGTAGGAAGCAACTTGTCTTAAATACATTACAAAATTGTTACAGCTGGCTACAGAGTGTTTGGCTTAGTCCTCCTAATGTAGATTCTTATTTGATATATAGTGAAGCAAATTCCCCAAAATAAATGCTGAAGTACCTTTCTAGTTAGTGGAGATGCGTATTTGGAGACTGTAGGCCAAGATTCTATCCAAGTGGCTGAAGTCCTAACTTCTTCAATTTTATTCAAGGTACCTGCCTTTATCCATGGGTTATCTATGGAGCTCGCATTAGTAGGGCTGATTTACTAGATCCCTACAATGTAGGTTGAAATTACATGCCTGATTTAGGCAGAATGAATCCCATTCAATGCACCTTGGGGAACTGCACAGTATTAATTAAAATACTTTCACCTGGACCTGGTGCTCAAGGTGCAGGGCAAAATTAATCATCTTATAATGTGCACAGTAAAGTTAATCTGAAAAACAAAAGAATATTTTTTACTGGATGGAAGTATTGCTCACTATTAACATTATAGAGCTCTGATAAGGTGGTGGGTTTTTTTTTTTCTTTTAAAGAATCTTTCTAAATGCTGTATATCTTTTAAGAAGTGATGGCACTGAGGCTATAAAACTCATTATTTGCTTATTTTTTGTGAGGACAACGTCTGTTATGGTTTTGACCATTAAATTGTTCAAAGTTAGTTCTCTTTGCACTTTTACTGTCCTACCTGTCCTGATAACAAAAATTTGCTGTAGTGGGCGAGGTGCCTGTATTGACTTTAGCCATTGTCTTTAGAGAGTGTGTGTCTGTTCATCATGTCAGCTGAATAACTGAGCTGGCTGATCACTGTGTCAGCAAGCTAAGCCTCTCTTCCATGTCCGTAATTCTCCAGCTCTAAACATACTTGACAGTTAGCTGGTGACCTTAGAAAGTCTTTTCATCTCTGACTCCACAAGTGGTAGCATGACTACTGGGACAATGTTTTGGAAAGGGAAATAATAGCTTAAAACATGTTGAGGTTAAAAGCAAACATCTAAATGCATTTGTCCAGTTTATGAAGTCTCATGCACAGCTGCAGTAACTGGTACATGAACAGGCACTGTGTGACTTCTCTTCTTCTGGTTTCCAAATATTTTTTCCCCAGACCTTTGTTGTTTAAGGAACAGAAACTGATGTCTAGTATTTAAATGGATTTCAGGAGCTGACAAAACAGGGGATATCACATTTCCTTACGTACAGTGACATCCCTCAGCAAAACCTCTAGGCCTTTTTAATGAGATTTATGCTGCTGTCATGGTCTAATGCATTATAAAAGCAAAAAGGGAAAATTAATTATTGTCAAATTTTTGGTGAGCAGACTAGCCTTTTAGAACTGCAGAGGGATTCCCTTGTCCTGAGAGCAGCCTGGGTATGTGGGTAAATGCTGTGCTCATCCTACGCTCCTAGCTTGGAGCTCAGCAACCCTTTGCTGCATATTGTTTGTCACTTTAAGGAAGCCTTATCTCTGGGAATAACAGTAGGAAATGGGGTTTGGGTAACCAGAAGGTAGAAGAGGCTGATATGAAACAAAACCAAGATGTCTCTGTGTTATGTTTCTTTTTTTGTTTGTTTTTCAGCTAGGGAGAGTGATGGGTAGAGTGCAGCAGCCATACTTTTTACTAGATGCATATTCTTTGCAAGAATGTGATTCCACTAAGATGAAAAACTTGAGCATGGCATTTGGTGTACTGAGCTTCCAGGGCAGTGTTTCTGTAGCCCTTTGGCTCCAATCCATTAAAGATTATTCAATTTAAAAATTGTGCCACTAAAATTCACTGTGCTTATAAGAGACTTAATGCTGACAAGGGCTTAGAGAGGGCAGTCACCTGAACATCCCAGTGAGCCCTGATGGGAATGGGAATGGCATATTCTTAGAATAACCTTCTGGAAAGCCTAAGAAGCAAGCAAAACATAAGCATAGCAATTATTGCTGTTCAAAGCCTTGGTCCATGCCAGACCTCATGCAAGTTATGGAAGAATAGGTAGAAATGGGTGTTGGCCCTTGCAAGGACATTGTAACTATTCTCCATCATATAAACACAGGAAGACCTAAAAGGGAATCAAAATTGGATCAAGTCTTACTTCCGCAATGTACTTGACCACTGGGCGAAGCAGTAGTTAAAATACGTCTGCATTCAAATGGGAAGATGAGCATAGTTTTCACCAACAGAGCCTTGCCTCTGCAGCCTTCACAGTGAGCTGCCACATGCCAGCTCACACCATGCTGCATTTGAAGTGGTGTTTTCATGGTTGGTAAGTAGCCAAATGCCTCAGCTGCTCATACAAATGGTTCAGTGCAAATCAATGAGATTTTCTGGACACAAGCAGTTAATATTTCAACAAGCAACTGCAGATAAAATTGCTGTGTCAGACTGCATGGCAAAAAGAGCTGTTGCCCATGTTCAGAAAATTCTATGCCTGGAAAGTTTTCAGACCTTCCCATTTCAATCATCTGAAAAATTCTGCTTTCAGATCAACTTTGAAATGTTCAGTCTCTGTATGCCAGTCTTTTTTTGACATTGTTTTTCTAGTTTGGAAGAATCAAAGATTAAACAGAATGTTTTCTACCCCCTGACAAACCTCAGGAGGCAGGTTACTGCTAAAGACTTTGCTCTGGTTCTGCAACTGTCCTAATGTGTATAACTGTGTATTAGGATAAGAGGTCATTACTGTCATTCAGGCCTTTCTGAGAAGCTTCTTGCTGGATGCTCTATTTACCAAGCATGTTCATGCAAGTGTGGATTGTCATGGTCCGCTCGGTGGACTCGTGATGGTTCGTTCGCTACGATTTCAAAAGTGCAAAATTAAGGTGACCAACACCAAAGGGGATAGCAATAATCACGCAGTAAAACTTTATTGTATTGCCTGTGAAGAGCCACGCGATAGAGATGGGTGAAAGAAAGGAGAAAAGTAAAGTAAAGTTTAGAGAGAGGAGGAAGAGAAGTTATAGCTACCACTGCTGATCTCACGACGTCCTAACGGTCCCGGGTCCAGCTGATGCTGCATCGTCGATTGTCGTGGTCCTTGGTGGGGAAGCTTCAAATTTCCTTTGTTCGGAAGTCATCTTTTAACACACCTTGCTCCACCTCTGCCTCAGGAGTCTCTGCCCTTCTCAGCATATCTCCGCCCTTCTCGAGCGAGGCTATCACGCAGGCGCAGGGTCAGTGTCCGAGGTGTGGTCAGCCTTGGAGGCGGGTAGCCTTCAACCAGGAGGTGTGTTTTGGTATTATAAAGCAGCAAAGTTCGTCTAAAGTTCACGATTCCTTCATCGATGTTATGGCAACAGTTGCAATCCATCCTTTTTGACAGAAACTATGCGGTTATCTCTAATGGCTTTAGCTAGGTACTATCCAGGAGCCTTGTACCGCACATTCCGCTCTGATGACGATGTTGAGACAATGCTGATTTTCTGACCGACTCTTACAGTGAATGCATTTTGGTTTTCCAGCTGATTTTCCAAGGACAAGTGAGCCTTTTGCTGCACACTGTTCCTTTCCCTACATGCAGAATTTGTCAGGTTCCCAGAAAATGTCTACCTTGACACGTCAGTCCAATAACAGTGAAAAAAGCAGATTAAATTTTGCACCATGGTTTGATTCAACAAACGATATTTTTTAAAGATGTAGCTTGATTCTGATGTAAAAAGAAACATGGCAGTGAAGCACAGCAGCTTCTTCTATCTCTCTCAGCCCACATGTCTGCCATTTTTGCCCCCACTCTCCTAAATATGCCTATGTCACCCAAAGGACATAGTCCTGGGCTTTTGGCCAATATCCTGGGCTTGAATTCCCACACAGAAAAGCATTTACTTGGGAAAATAATATCATGTGGCAGCCGGTAGGCACAATACTACCTCAACTGCCAGAATGTACTGACTCTAAATGAAGCTGTGGCATATGGCCTGAAATGTTTCAGTGCTTTCCTTCTCTAGAGCAGGATTACCCAATTAATTTGTGCTACAGTGCATTGGGGGTTTTATCGGGTTCTGGTCAGATGGGTGGGATGCACTGGATCTAGCTTTGCTGGACCAAGCAGGGTCTGCAGGTAGGATGAAAGCAGTGTACAGGCAAATCCCTGGGACAGCAGGGTCCTGATGGGGCCAGATGAGTAGGAAAGAATGTGGGATCATCCCTCAGGACACCAGGGACAATGTCTGTTGGAATGAGAAGAAATGGACTCCTGGTTCAGATCGTGACTGAGTCCACCATTTTAGCAGCCCTATTTTAGGTAAGGGTGGCATTTTACTTGGTAGTGATGCTTTTATACACACAATACCTGCAGAAGTAGCTTTATGTTACTGTTTATTGAGTGTTGTGCTCATGCATGGTACTTGGTAGATAGAGCAAAAGGCCAGTAGGACCTTTCTGTTGTTGTGATTAGAGAAATCCATAAGTGAACAAAAAGGTTATTTTTGTTAAGAAAGTGGTGATCTGTAGGGAGATTTGGTATAGCTTAGGGAAAATATATGGAGAAGAATAAGAAAGAGTCAAATATGACATTGAGATTTTGGGGTTTTGGACAGAGAGAGAGGCAAGTGCAGTCATTTTTAGTGCAGCAGAATATTTGGCAGAAAAAAAATGAGCAGCTATCATTTTGCTAGGTTTATTAGAAGGAGTGATGTTGAAGTGTAACCTAGGAAATACTGTCCATCAAACCAGAATTAGGCCAGCTGCATATTACTGGAATAGCTCAAGGAAAATATCCTTGTCTCTTCTATCCTCTTCTCTGGGTACATGTTTTCACTTGGTTAAGAAAAGTCAGTGGAATTGCATTTAAAAGTGTTGTCACTTCACAGTCTGTCACAGGGCTTTTGCCAGCTCCCTTCAAAAGGGGTTGGTGCCTAGAACTGTGCCAGCTGGTTGATCTGATCATCCCATCACTTTACTAGAAAATCTAAATATACAGCAGTACGAGCTGAAATATGTCTGCTGTCCTGTTTTGCAACTATTCTGCATTTGAATGAAGAACTACTTTCACATTAAAGCAGTACTGAAGCTCTCTCTATCTTTCTGTTCTATAGGTTGTCATTTTGTATTTTGAGCCAAGTGTATTTCGCTGTGTTCTCCTAAGATGGGTTCGTCTTCTGGGCTTTGCTACTGTTTATGGAACTGTGACACTCAAGCTGCACAGGTATTTCACATATTATTAATTTCCATCTCTGTGGGAGTATGTGCAATCTGTGTGGTTACTTAGATGGAAGGGCTATAAATATTATCACAAACAAGCGCTGTTTCTGATTTTTAAAAACACTGCGTACTTCTTCTCACTATTCCTGCTCAAATTATATGCTACTAATCCCAGTAGAGGACTATGAATGCAGACAGGATTTTATGAAAAATATATACATCAGCTGTAAAATTGTGCAAGAACCCCTTTTCACAGAAGGTGAATATATTTTCCTTGAATATAGGAAAATACAGAAGTGTTCACGGAGTGTTCAAAAGTGTTCAAAATTTTTCCTGTAAAGTGTTCACAGAGAGATGCTTTCTAAGTGTTTAGATACAGCTAGATACAGCTATGGTGGGTAAAACGATATGCTATGGTGTATATTCTTACTATGTTTTCTTAGGGCTCATAAGTCAAAGGCTGCTTTATTCAGGCAATCACAGCAGACAGGCTACGTGCTCACAAGCATCAGTGCCTGCCAGCAAAAAAGTGGAAAATTCTGGGTTCCATGGGGTTGGCAGTGCATTCACATGCAATTCAAAGATTAAGATTCAGAGACCCAACTTCTACAGTCCCCTTAAAAATTGAAGCCTTTTCTGGGTATACTGGATAAAATCCTAATGCTTCTTCCTACTTAAGCTTTAGTGAAAAAACTTAGTGATACATTCTGCAAGTATTTTTGTTGAAGCAGAGATATGCAGTATGTGTATATAGGTATTTGAACATCTTGGATGAAGTAGGCTTGCTCATCTTTTTATCTTAGTTTCATTACTGTGTTGGTGTGTTAGAGGAAGTTTGGTATTATGCTTGTAAGCTGAATGAGGACTGAGAATATCTTGTGTTTCATGTTGCACTATTGGCTTGTCACATTTTTGGTGGAAAACCCTGCTTTCCCATTGAAATACAGCCTCTTCTTGCAGCTTGCTTTTATTTGTGTCCCTGGTTACAAGTGTACACTATAGCTGGTAAACTCTGACTGTATAATGCTATGTCTGGCCACATCTTTGCATTAAAAATCATCCAGAAAATCCCACACCCTTTTTCTGGGATGAACAATTTCTGATGCAAAAAGAATAACAACTAGAGCACTGTAGAAAAGATACAGCAGAACTGGTGACTTTGCTTGGATGGTTTGTTATCTATAGCTCAGATATATAGAGAAACAGCCTAAGACTATGGAAGACTCACATTGTCATTGCAGTTCCGCTACCCTAACAGGTTGTTTATATGATTTTACATGATGTGAGGAAGCAATATCCCGACAGGGCAGTTGATCTTCTGTTTATATGAATTTCTGCAATATTGGGCAGAAAACCTCGCACTTCTGCTTTGCTCATTCAGCTGATCGGTGTTACTTTGCACCTGTGCTGACAGGGTCAGCAAATGGGACAAGGATTGAGTAAGAAACCAAGAGTGAACTACATCCTCATCCTTGATCAGCATAAAATAATGAAGGCTAGCAGCAGACTGGACTGTATCGACAGGAGAGCAGCCAGAAGGTTGAGGGAAGTGATTATTCTCCTTTACTCAGCATGCCTTAGACCATATCTGCAATGCTGTGTCCAGTCTTGGACTCTCCAAAGACATCACTGAACTTGAGTGAGTTCAGTGAAAGGCCATCAGGATGGTCAGAGCTTGGAGCAGTTGCCCTGCAAGGAGAGCCTGAGGGAACAGGGCTTGTTCAGCCTGGAGAAGAGATGTGATGGAGGGGCCTAACAACAGCTATCCGACACCTATAAGGAGGTTACTGAGAAGATGGAGCCATGCTCTTTACAGTGGTGTGTACTGGGAGAACAAAAGACAATGACAGATTGAAATGGGAGATTTCAACTTTATACAATATAAATTAGCATTAGTGTCAATGTTATACACGGAAAACATTTTTACTATCAGGGTAATTAAGCAGTGGAGCTGGTTGCCCATGAGGTTGTGAATTTCCATATTTGGAGGTTTTCAAGACCAAACTGGATAAAGCCCTGAGCAACTTGGTCTGGATTCAGTGTTAAGCCTGCTGTGAGTGCTGGATGATCTTCTGAGGTAATTCCAACCTGAATAATTCTATATTTCTTTGTGAAACACGAAGGGAAAAAAAAACCCCTATTTAATATATTAATCTAGAATTACTTTCTCTAGGAATCTATCTTTGGTTTCCACCCAGGTATCCTGACCATTCATTTCATACATTCATGACACTGTGGTCTTTTTTTAGTGCTGAATATTTCAGTCAGGGAGTGTGCCTTGCAGAAGACTGAGTCAAGTTTGATGTAAGTTTTATTATATACATTTACAACAGTTATGCTAATTAGGAATAATATGATCCTAATAGAAATTTGGTAGATATTTTTGGCAGATCTAATTTAATCCACAGTCATTGCAGGGTTGAAGAATGACTTACTGCAGACACCACAAATATTCATGACAAGCACTGGTTCCCTCCTGCAGGTAACCTGTGTTTAGCTTGGGGGAAGAACTGATTACTAGCAAAGAACTTGTGATTTTTCTAAATTTAATGGGAAAACCAATATTGTGTAAAAGCAGCTATTAATGATAACCAGAAAGTCTAAAGCTGTATTTCTCAGCAAATGAGGTGCTTTGAGTAGCACTGGAGCATGAAGGTTATCCAAAGCCAGGTAGGAGGCACTGGAAACACTTCTTTTCTTTGTGGCTTTGTTTGCCCGTAGCTCCCCACTTCCTGAGGAGGTCTTTGAGGTTTCGTTAGGGTCAAGCATCAAGGAGAAATCAGAAAAGTAGCTAAAAGCAGATGCTTAAGGAAAAGTAAAAGAACAGGGAAGTCATGTACTGCTTCATTCTTTGAACACCCGTCACAGTCAATTTCTACAGTGCCTCATCTTAAATTGCCTCTTCCTTTTTCATTGTGAATTTTTAAAATAATGAGCTGATGTTTCTGGGGGTGGAAGGATGGGGGTAAGGAAATGAGCTTAATTTAAGAAATCTAGCTGTAGAGCCATGAACATAAAACTCAATACTTTCCACAACAATGAATTCTTCAAAATAATTCTCTCAAGAAATAATGATGTTTCAAATTTAACCTTTTGGGTTTAAAAGAGCTGCCGATGTTGCATCTTTCAGTATATTTCTGTGACTGAAGGCTGTGTCCTTTTTCAAGTCCTGTATTTTATGAACAGGTTATCTCACTATTTTTAATGTGATTATGTTTTTTATTTTTTTGTGAACTTCTACCGTCTTGGTGTCAGGATCAGTACAGAATCCTTAAGTCTGGATTAAAGCATAAGAATGGAAGAAAGCTATAGTTATATACATACAGATATATGTATATGTACATGTGTATATACATAGGATAGCTTACACACATTTTAGGAGAATGAAACCCAGGAATGGGGTGTCTAGTTTTGGGAGTCTCCATTTCTTATATTAGTAAGAGAAAAAAGATGAGAGTGAGGAAGTGAGGAGAATGAGAAGGTATGGAGAAAGTAATGTTCCAGGTATGGAAAACAAGATAATGACATACAATGGCCTTTTTTTAAGCAGCGATGGTGGGATGGGCATGTTGGGGGGGGTGGGACAAGAAGATTTTAACACTATGAGGCAATTATGCACTTCATCTAAATGCTGTGGTAAGATTACATTGCTGTGCCTTGCCATCTGGTACAGTCGGAGCAAATAGTGGCGCTTCTTACAGGTCTTTGTAGGTGATAAAGAAAAGAGGAGAAGAGCAGTTATGTGTGGTGTGCGGTGGAGCATGTCACGTGTCATGGCTCGGTATCTTACAGAAGAGGATACTCATAGTAGCAGAGAAACCAAAGAAGATGTAAGGTTGCTTCTTGAAGCACTTGAGTGGAGGGGAGCATTGACAGAACATAAAAGAGGAGGACGTGGCGTAACCTCCTCTTGTCGCTAGGGGAGGGAAGGAACATACAGATGATCCCATCTAGAAGTGGCTGTTGGGAATGTGGTGCAGAAAGGGGCAGAAGGTGCCTCAGCAGCTGGAGCCTGTACAGCTGGGTGGTCCCTAGGCCAATATTTCACAGTTCATAGTGCCAATAGATGATAGTTCCATAGTGCCAATACACCACTACCCAATGTTTCCATGAAAAGGGGCACTAGTGATGAAGCACCGCAGAGAGAAGTTTTGTCTGGGAGTAGTGGTTACTGTATATCTTCAGCTTAGGTGGGCAAGGAAAGTGAGATGGGTATTGGCTGTAGCAGTGAGCTACCTTTTGTTTTTTAAATTAGTCAGGCCCTTGTGGTTGTTACCCCATGTGAAACAAAAGCGGGGAAAAATTGTTTTGGAGGCAGATGTTGTTGTTGCAGAAATGCAATGTCCTGCGCTCTGGTCTGATACTGCCTTGTGGAATTGTTTGGGTTTCTACTGCTTTAACTTGACTGGCAGGATTAGGTGTTTGAGTCTTGTTTGCAAGGCAGGAAAAGGGGTGGTTTAGTCAAGCGGTAGAGATGGTTACACCCACAAAATAAATCAAAGCATCAGCTGCAAGAAAGCCAAGTGACCTGTCACTGTGATCTCCCCTCTGAAGACCAACCATCCTGAGACAAACTTGCTGTGGACACTATGGGTATATGTTATAGGATCTATTCCATGGTTCTTTGTGCTGATACTTGCTATACATCTTGCCCAGGCCTTCGAAGGAGAATTTGTCTGCCTCTCCTTCTGAGGGATTTGTGGAACTGTCCACAAACAAGTGATTTCCCCTCTCCTCCGCCTGAAAGTGGGCAGGCTGCAACTTGAGTTAGAATTGACCCCAAGACTGATAAACTTTAAAGTACTCCTCTCTTGGGCGAGATGGCTTTTTGTAGGAATTGGGTTTGAATTAACAGATAAACCAGATAAAAACTCAGGTTAGTTTTGTGCAGTTACATAACAAACGTGTAATCTCAAGTTTTTCCATTAACTTTAATTCCTGATAATGCAAACAAATCTCAGTGACACCATGTTTCTGTATCTTCCATGCAACCTCATGCAACGAGGTTCAATGTGCAGTTTCCCTGGTCTCTGACTGCATCATCTTAAGCAGGAGAAGAGAAGGGTATGTGGTCAGACATGAAGCTGCCATCAGAGAAGCAGTAAGTGCTGTGTCTGGCACACAAGTCTGTGCAGATCCCTGGAGAGAGGGAGATGAAAACGTGAAGACATTTTTCTGGGCGGGGGAGAGACACCCAGTCTGAAGCCTTGGCTGAACATTGTTGCCTGAGCACTGCTTGTTACCATGCCGGCTTCAGGAAGAAGGGCAGCTGGACTTTTGAAAATAAACATCCTGCACTGAGAAGATACTTGTTTTGTACTGCCAGTTTCTCTTCTACAAGAAAAATTAACTCAAGAAGGTTCCAAAATTTGCCAGTGCTTGGCAGAGAAGGGCTCACAGCCATATATGTTTTGCTGTGGGTTGCTGGAGCTCCATGCCTTTTTGATGCTCTTGCAGCTGTAGCTCCCTGTTCTGCCTTTTCAGTTTGCATTCATGCAAGAGCTGCACGATGCTGCTTTGAATATCAGAGCCAGCAGCAATGCAGAAACCATAAGGGTTAAAAAAGAGCCTTCCTTCGTTACTGTCACCTCACTATCATCAGCTTCATTTTCTTGTAGTGATGACTCAGATGAGAGGGGGGTACCTAGTTTCAGCTAAAAGAGACATGGGGAAAAAGGAAAGGCATCAGGTACTTTTTTATTTATTATGAACTTAATTTAATTAAGAAAAAGTAAATCTTCTGTGAGAGCAGGGCATCCCTGTCCTCTTCCACTGCTTTTTCCGCATGTAGCACATTTACCCATCTTTGTTTAAAGAAGAAGGAAAGCAGCACATGGAGAATATATGTGGATTCTTGTCATTTGTGTTATTTGAAGCTCACATCACTGATGCTTCTTTTTTATGAAAAGAGAGAGTTCAAAGATAGCAGTGAAGAAGAGATTGCACACACTAAGTCCTACAAAGGTTTGTGAAAAACAGTGTTGGGGTGGAAAACAGACCTTATGAATGTTCCTGCAGAGTGAAGGCTGAAACACGCAGCATCAGCAGCTCCTTCTCCACCTGATGTGCCATGGGTGGTCAGCAGGCACGTGCTGCTGCCTGCTCCCACACTGTGCCTCATGCCCGGCTGCCGGAGGAAATGGCAGAGAAATGGGGGCTTTAAGGGCTGGGGGCAGAGTGGAAGGCTGGGAGATGCAGTTTAGGGAGGAAGGGAGTTGGACTTGCTGGAAAAGTGTATGCACATACAGTAGGAGTTCATAAGGAATGAAGTTTCGCTAATTAGACTGGTCATGGAAAAATCTGTTTTCTTGTTAGCATGTCTTAACCTAATTAATTCATTTCCTGGGTATAATTCATTTCTCTTGCCTGCTGCAAACCTTTGCTAGTTAGTTTATTTTTATGGTATACAAAAAAACAGGGCTTTAGACAACAACTTAAAGAGTTTAGTAAATTCCATATAGCATTCCTACATGATGCACATTCAGGATGAAATTCTCATTTTTTTTAGTTCTTCTAGATTAAATAAGAGTCACGTTCTGTTTTATTGTGGCTTTTTTCCCAATAAAATCTGCATTATTAAAACCCTATTTAGCTCTTTTTTATCCCTGCTATTCTCAAGCAATAACTAGCCTTAACTAGACAGCATAATGTTTCTGTTTCATATTTCTGAATAAAATACCTATTTCATATTTATAAACTAATAAAATGTAGCACAGCTGTTATAAAGACACTGAGTGCAGAATTAATCTTGATGGAGCACAGTGTAGAAGTGGGACTAATAAACATTCTCTTTAAGCAAAAAAATCAGTGGCATATAAAGTATGTAAGATTATTAGAGCACTGTGATCTTGAAAATATTCTCATCCATATTCCTATTAATATTTAATTTATATAAAAATATTGTAGATACAGCTGTACAGTTCCATGGGCTGCTTTTTTAAATCACCTTAATATAGCACACATTCTGCTTTATCATAGTAGCCCGAGTTTGGCTAAGGAAAGTTCAAAGAGAAGATAAAGTATCTGCTGTTTTAATACTAAATTATATTGCTATCATGATTAGAAAAAAACCACACCAGTGGGTTGGAAGTCCCTCTGCAGTGATCCACAGGTATCACAAGACCTTTCAGATGTCCTTTGATGGCATGCAAGAGCACCATGTGCAATAATGGGAGAAAGGACTGGTTCTGCACATCAGATTACATGATAGCAGAAGGGCTTCAAAACTGGAGCTGGAACCCATGCCCTCAGAGACCTTATCCAAGCCCAGGACCTCCTCAGGAGGCAAAACTTCATGCTGTGGTGCAATACAGCAGCATCTTCCTTCCAGGTAGGCATGGATTTGTGCATGCATTTGTGATACAAGTAATGTAGCTTTACAGAGTTAGCTGGGAAGGACAGAACTGGTAGGTGGAACAAGGTATCTGCTGCCCAGCTGTCTGCTGGGTAGGATTATGGCATGAAAGAGAAACCAGGCATTGCACTGCAATACATGAGTTACAGGCTATTTGTGGAGGAGTGTGAAGAGAAGTTAGGTGTGTGACTCATAATTCCATGCACAGGGGCTGATCACAGTTAAGAGGAAGCAGAGGTATGCAAATCACATACGCTGATTGTCAGTGAAAAGTCATGACTGGAGGGGAGGCTTCTGGTGGACTACTGTGAAGGTCAGGAGTAAGCCTGATACTATTTAGTGTTTTCAGTTGCAATGAAGAACCAAGCATAAAATGATTACTTACAAAATTTGTGGATAACACAAAGCTTGGTGAAATGGTAAATTTTGTTTCAGAAAGGATAGTAATGAAAAGTAATCTTATTGCCTGGTAATTTGGGCTTAGTCAAAGAGATACACTTGAATATAGCCAAAAGGCAAATTATAGTTAAGGACTAGTTAAAGACTCAAAGTCGAGGAGAATAGGAGTTTTAATGGTTATCAGTAGAGAATTGATTTTGCAGCAGGAGGTGACATCTTTGAGACTAATATAAATGCACTATGTCCTGTTCCTGAGATGCATTTTTAAAGGAGGTGTGCAATATATGGATGTGGTTCAGAAAGTATTTGAGGGCTGTGAAAAGTGCTTGATACTGTGAAACCTAATCTATTTTTTTAGATCAGCAAGAAGACTGAGAGATGACTTCTTGTGCAGTGTATAAGCAAGCAAGGAGAGAAAAAGTAGTCACAAAAGATTCTTTAATCTACTGGACTGAGGTTTAATAAGATCTGGTAGCTGGGAGCCGAAGCCAGAGAAATCAAATGAGCAATCTGGCACAAATTCTTCTCAGAAGGGTGCTTAGCTATTGAAAAACCTAACAAGAAAAATGAGGAATTTTTTGTGCTGCTTTCAGATCAAAACTGAGTCCCTTCTTGGAAGATATTCTCTAGTTGAATACTACTACAAATTACAGGAGTTTCTGTTTAAAAAAGTAACGGTCTGTGTTATACAACTGATCAAGCTGTATAATTTAGTGGTTAGTCCTATATTTGGCCTTTATTTTACGAACATGCAATAGAAATGATAGCAATCATGTTAGTATGGGTCTATTGAGAAATTAAGCATATTTATAAACTGAAATGGCATATTTATAGTTGTACTGTTTAATGAGCTACACCAGTTGCCTTGAAATTAGTCCTCATCACTTACCTTAATGCAGATCTTTAGTACTGGGAAAACTGGTGCCTGGACCAAATATTCTCAGATATTAGGTGCTTTTTTCTGGATTATTGTGAGGGCCAAAAATTGCCATTATGTTCTTGAAAAAATGAGTCTTTATCTGACCAGTGGTAACCAACCACTGGTGACATAAAATGCTGTGTTGCTGTGCTATAACATACACAGGGGTAAAGCTTGTCAACGTTGTACCAGTCTGCACATGGTGAGTCATCCTCATCTATGCTTTTCTGAAAGATGTCCAAGGTGCTGTAAGGATTTTAGATGCAATGTATTAGTTCCATGATCTGAACTGGAAAGGTCCAGACAACGCCGCCTTGGCTGCTTGAAGTTCAGGAATACATAGACAATAGGTCCTGAAGAAAGCTTCAGTATTTATTAATTCAGTCACAAGTATCAAGCTATTCCTTTTAGAGCAATCTGTAATATTTTCAATTAAAAATTACCACAAAAATGTGTATTAAAAATTAAAACACTTTTGCCATTGCAGAATACTACAGTACAGTGCACTGGCAGGCTTACATGCAGCTGAGTTTTGGATTTTCTTAACTTGAGTCCTACCTCTTTCATGTGCACAATGTGAGCTCTGTACATAATTGCAGTTAGTTGTATACCATTCAAGCTTGAGCCTCTGTTTCTGGGAAAATCTAAAAATACTAGCAGTTAATAATCAGTGTAAAATTTTGAATGCCTATTTCTAATGTGTGAATTAAGTTAGCTAGCAGCACTGAGTTACTCAAGGGCCTCTGGGTCTCTTCCCAGCCATCACCACCATTGTGCTCTGGAAGTACATAGGAGTACAGGCATCCTAGTGGAGCCATGTTCTGCACTTGGCTTCTGCAACAGCAACATCTATTATTTTCCTGAGATCTTCTGAGCAAAACAATCTCCCTCCCCCTTGCTGGGATTTCAGGGAGATGGTGCCTGTTCCTCCCAGGTGCGCCCAGGGGAGTTTACAATGTCATGTGAGTGCAGGGCTCCTGGTGGTGAAGCCCCTGCTGTTGGCAGCCTCTGCCTCGAGCTTTGGCTTGCACAGAGTTGTTGGGAAGTGGCAGCCACTCTTGTGACCACAAATCCTCCTCCGTTTTTTGCTTCTCCTTGCGTATCTTTTAATATATCCATTAATAGCCTCTGACTCTGGCATCAGTTTCCACCAGTGCAGGCGTTCTTGTTTTCAGCTTTCTATTCTAAAAAATGTCAAGCAGCAGCAACCAGGGATTCATTGGTGCTGCCTTGTTTCTGTATGTGGACCAGGGTCTTTGATACATTTTTCAGCATTGCTTTGACATCATTTTCTACTGTTCAATTGTGAATGATGCAATTTGGCATTACATGTCAGAAATCATACTTAAGTTCAAACTGCCTAAATTCATGGCCACTAAACAAGGGCCAATGTCAGAAGGTACCGTGGCAGTTTCACCAGGGTTAGTAAAAAGAGAGTTGATGTGTATAAATGTGGAATTGTTTGGTACCATTGTCTCACTGAAATAAATCTAAAAATCTATGAACTGTTTATTTCCAGATGTTGCAATCAAATTTGTGTGTACATTTTTGCAGATCTTCTGTTGTGCTTGACTTGTCTCTAGTTTTGGCATGCAACAAGCTTTTAGAATTTTTTCATGCTACTGGTCGTATTTGTTTTATAAAGTTGTGCATTCAACTTAATATTTGAAATTTTTTTTTTATTAAACTGTGTATTTTCTAGCTCTCCTATGGTTTCCTTCAGTCCATAAGTGACCATCATATATTCCTTCTGGCACCTCAGAAATCACTCTCTCGTTGGCTTTGAACAAAACTCCATATAGTGCTGAGAGCCTTGAAACTGATAAAAGGGCTGGAATAACACTGTCCCAGCCATCCTTTAGTAACAGCCTTAATTACGTTATGCAGGATCTTTCCTCAGCAATAAGTCTGCCTTCTATCTTAGACTGTTCAGACTTTTTTTTCTTTTAAATGGGATTAACATAATCCAGCTCTGGATTTTGCTCCTCTGCACTTTTTCAAATGCTTTGGAGAATGTGGCTGCAATGACCAAATCTCTTCCAAGTTTTTATTCAATTTGCAAGCCATACTTTGCTAGTTGAGAAAATAGCCTATATATTGCTCTGGGAACCTTGTAGGTGGTGACTGTCAAACTCTTTTTAGAAGCAGCAATTGATGGCTTCTGGTAAGTATCAGCTAGCATTGGCCTCTGATGAATAAAAACATATTATACCTGTGAAAAAGAGACATTGACCATTTTACCATTTGAATGTATTAAAATGTAGGGGTTTGCAAGGACATACGTAATGTTCAGTTTTGTCTGTGGCTCAGTCTCTTGTAAGGAAACTGTCAGAAATATTGGCTGACACTCAGTTCAATTTGCTTCCTAAAATGATACCTCAGGGCTGGAAGCCCATTGAATAAACTCATACTGTTTTTTTACATTCTTTATTGGGATTTGCAGTCACATCTGCTGCACAGCTGCACCATCAGCATTGCTGATAAGGACAAGACACAAAATCCTAGTTGACCATTCTATGTATTTTCATATCCTTTTCTCATTTTGGGAGGGAAACATGATGGTGGTGGCCACTGTCTATTTATACTCCTCTTTGAACTTTGTTCCTGTGCTTGCTGTTTCTCTTGTGTGGCATTCTGGTATTCATTTATCTTTGCCCGGAACCACTAGCTCTTATCAAAGATACTTAACCCTTAGACAACTGTTCTAGAGTTCTTCCTGTACCAAAATGACACTTATATAGATTAATGGGTTTTGTGCTAACAAACAGCTTTTGTGGTTCTGGCTGAAAATTTAGGCATGCCCAAGATAACCTATATTTCACCCAGAGGAGACAGTGGGCATGTGCCATGCACTGAAGCATGGTGCAGGAGTACCAAACAAGTGCTGACACTTGATTTTCTCCCACAAGGTACAGTGTCATGCAGATACCTGAAAGCAGTAGATCCCTGCAGCAGCATGCCAAACATAGAATCATAGAACCATTTAGGTTGGAAAAGACGCTTGAGATCATCGAGTCCAACCTTTAACCTAACACTGCTGAGTCCACCACTAAACCATGTCCCTAAGCCCCACGTCTACATGTCTTTTAAATACCTCCAGGGATGGTGACTCAACCACTTCCCTGGGCAGCCTGTTCTAATGCTTGATAACCTCTTCAGTGAAGAAATTTTTCCTAATATCCAATCTACACCCCCCTGGTGCAACTTGAGGCGAACTTGAGCAAAAAACCTAACTCTTAACAAACAGCTGAGGTGTGCACCTCACTAACATAGACGAGGTCCTGCACTTCAGTCACAACAACCCCATGCAATGCTACAGGCTTGGGGAAGAGTGACTGGAAAGCTGCCTGGTGGAAAAGGACCTGGGGGTGCTGTTTGACAGCCGGCTGAATATGAGCCAGCAGTGTGCCCAGGCGGCCCAGGCAGGCAAGAAGGCTAACGGCATCCTGGCCTGTATCAGAAACAGTGTGGCCAGCAGGAGCAGGGAAGTGATTGTCGCCCTGTACTCGGCACTGGTGAGGCTGCACCTCGAATACTGTGTTCAGTTTTAGGCCTCTCGCTACAGAAAAGACATTGAGGCGCTGGAGCATGACCAGAGAAGAGCAACGGAGCTGGTGAGGGCTGGAGCACAAATCTTATGAGGAGCAGCTGAGGGAACTGGGGTTGTTTAGCCTGGAGAAAAGGAGACAGAGAGGAGGCCTGAAAGGAGGTTGTAGTGAGCTGGGTGCTGGTCTCTTCTATCAAGTAACTAGTGATAGGACAAGAGGAAATGGCCTCAAGTTGCACCAGGGGAGGTTTAGATTGGATATTAGGAAAAATTTCTTTACTGACAGGGTTGTTAGGCATTGGAACAGGCTGCCCAGGGAAGTGGTGGAGTCACCATCCCTGGAGGTATTCAAAAAGCATGTAGACAAGGCACTTCAGAACATGGTTTAGTGGGCATGGTTGGTGGTTGGACTCAATGATCTGAAAGGTCTTTTCCAACCTAAATGATTCTATGATTCTATGGTGCTTCCAGTCCTGATACTGGTGTGCTTTGTACTAATACAGCATCTCTGTGCCGTGTCCCATAATGTCTCCTGAAGATGAGAGTATTGCACAATTGTCTCAGTATTTGGCCTACTCCATGTCCTCCAGGTTTTTCCTGGTTAGGGCATCCAAATGTTTCTTTCACATTCTTACTTATATCGTAGCCTTACCAGGGCAGGGTTGTACCTTTTGTTAGTCTTCATTTTCCTTCTGGAGAACCAGAACTACCTATTCCCTTGCTTGTTTGTCATAGCAGCAAGTAACTTTCGCTCCACTTAAGCTGTTGCCATGTGGTAAGCAGCATAAATCATTGATGTCATAAAACTATATAGGTCATTTGGACTCTTATGCCACTGCTATGTTCTGCTAGGATGTTCCTCAGTTGCCTGTTCCTTGCCTCTCCAAATAAAGGTATAGCTGAGTGAGACCAAGAGTGAGGCATGCTTTTATCCTCTTAAATCATATGCATTTTTGTTGATAAAAGCTATAAACTGAGTCTTTTTCAATTATCTATTTATCCATATGTATATTTAACTTAACACCTTACAGGGTATTTCCTCACCACTTAACTCCAAAACTACCTTTATTTTTCATTAGCTGTGCATTTACTTTTGAGTGCCAGGCATTATTTCTGGTGCCATTTTGACTTGTCTGCCTTGGACCGTCTTAAGGTTAACGGTATGGTACTTTGTTGGTTCATTCATCACTGCTGTGCAGCCAGCAGTGTTGCTGGTTTAGTCCTGTGCAGGGTGTGAGTGCTTAGCAGGGGTGGGCAGACTTGTGTCATTCTTTAGCCTTTCTTTGAACACCAGCCATGGCACCGGATAAGGCATCTATGTTCTTCAAACGCCTTGTGTAGTGCCATCAGGTGCAATGCAGTGTATGTTGTAGATTCCTCCACGTGCCTTTTTGTCCCACAGGTCTTCTGATCCCAAGTTCTATTTAGGTAATTTATTTGCTAGACAAATCCTAGTGACTTTTTAAAGGTCTAAGTCTGGGATCCCAGTAATTCCCTTCTGAGTTTTTTCGTTCAGATGTCAGCCACAACCAGGTCTGTTACTCAGCTGCTCCACCTCAAATGACAAGACCAATTCTTCACCGTAGATATGTTACAAACTGTCGTGTTCTCACCTTCTTTTGGGTGTCTGTTTAAAATACCACTTTTATGAAGAAAGTTGTACACTTTCAAATTTCAGCGTAGCAGTTGTATAGCTAGCTGTCACTATCTGCCTGCTGCTAACTCCTCAGTGCTCCTAGTTGCACGTGCGCAGCTTGCCTGGGTTTGAAGAGTTTGCCAGTTCCAACTCCAGGCACCATGAAACATCTAAACTGCTTCTTGAGCTGAGAAAGATAGGCTGACTACAGAGAACTAAGAGTTGTCTGTATCTTGTTTGTTTTCCTTCTGTAGCATTCAGAAAACGTGCAGAGCCAAAGTCTGCTTTATGCAGTGGACACAATCCAGTCAGCGTTGCACGACAGGAGGGGCACAGCCACCAGCTGCAGTCATGTTCTGCCAGACCTTCCTTCCTAAAGGCGCAGTTCCCCGCAGCTGGCAAGCACATTCTTGTATGGAGTCCCATAGTGGCCAGAATGCAACGTGTCTGTTAAACCTGCAGTCCAGCCAGACTGTTTTCTGGAAAAAACAAACAAACAAACAAAAAACCCAACCCAAATCCCTTTAGGCTTGAGATGTGAGTCTTTTTGTAAGAAAAAAGGTAGAATTTATAAATCAAGTCAGTGAACTTTGTAGTTGTTTTCTGCACCTTGTTACCAGAAGTATAGTGACTGTATTAAAGCCACTGACAGCGATTATCCTGCAAACCCAAACAATATGATTTATCCCAAATTCCAGAAGTGTTTCCTGGGTGGGCTCCCCAGCTTCTGGAATGAACACGAGACTGTCAAGAATAGCAAAATTGAGTAACCTGAAAGATAGTGGAAAACAAAATCAGTGAGACAGATTTTGTAGCTGTCTTCCTAGAAAGCAATGAACATTTAAGCTTAGCTGTTTCCTAGTTTGTTGCAGCCCGGATGCAGCCCTAGCAGGCTCGAATGTATGAAGAGCTGGCAGCGCACCCTGCCCTGGAAAGCCTCAGGTCTGTCATCACGCATCTGCATTAGCATGCAAAGTCAGACTCATGAATGTCATTTGCAAGACTTGTCAGATAGAATACAGAAACCAAATGATGTATCTCAAGACTATTTTCAGTAAAAATAAACCATGTTTTCCTTTCCCTTTTCTTTCTGTGTTCAGTTAGACTGCACTAATTTGTTTTATTTTTGTCTTCATGCTATATGAAACGCCACATTTAAGCTCCTTGCTATATTCAAGAGTCCAAATCTGTTTCTTGTGTGATTAGCCATTGTTGCATGGATGTCACCAAGTCTGAATTTGGGTCAACGTCTGACTATTAATAAGAAAGGAGTCTTATTAATTCCCCCTTTTTTCACTGTTTGTTTCTTTGGGTTATTTGGTTGTGAAGCAAAGTCATTGCCGATGCATTTTGATGTCTCTCTGATTGGAATATTTCTGTTTAATCAACTACTCTGAAAAAAATTCATGGCTATCAACACTTTTCTAATGTGTATGTGACCTCAAAGTGGACCTGGGGCCCTTCCTCCTTACTTCATCTTTGCAGATTCTATTGAGCTTTGATCTTACTGCATTTTCCTCTCATTCTGTTCAGTCGATTTTGTTGTCAGTAGGGTCTCATTGCTGTATGTGGGTAGATTGCCTGGGTCTGCATCTTTTACATCTTTTACATTTGGCTTCAGTGAGAATCTCTTGAGTGTTTTATCTATCTCATAGCAATAAAACTTTCCTCTTTCTTCCTGAAAATTGTGGCACTTAGATTAGCTCTCCTGTGTGCTTGCTTAATGCTCCTTCAGAACAGCAGAATAATTTTAATTCAGTTTATCTTTAAATAGACACATTATTCTTGTTTTTCTAGATTGTCTTAGAACCCTTGACAATTAAACCTTTGACCATAATTTCAATCGTCATTTTTTTCATTATTTTATGGTGAACACACAACACGATACTTTTTGGCATTCAACTTGTCAGACGATGCTATTTCTTCCTGTGCAGGAAAGGAAACACAGAAGAGTGTTTCTTGCAGTTGACTTTTTAAATTTGAATATTTTATTGCAGAATGAAAAAGAACAGACTGTTTCATTTATTTATTGAAGTTGTATATTGCATTGATATATATGAGGAGTATGAGTATTGTATTACCCTCTTCATTAGAATGGGTGACAGTGTTGTCTCGTAATAAACTTGGAAAATAAAAGTGAAAAGGTGTACTTTAGTGGGCCCCTGAGAGCAGAATTTGTGATACTTTGTGGAATATTCAGTGAAAGCTCTGAAGAAGTTCATAGAACAAGTTATACAAAAAAGCTTCTAATGCTAACTATACTTTTAATGCTAATACATTTCTAAAGCATATTAAATATTAAGATTTAAGGTCTGAATAAAAAGCTTGTTGCAGAAGGCATGCTAAGAAAATATTAGTGACTTCTGAGTTTCCTCCATCTATCTATATATCTGTATACTGACTCCACAAAGACTACAGAATCACAGAAGAATTGAGGTTGGCAAGGACCTCTGGAGATCATATAGTCCAACCCACCTGCTCAGAGCAGGCTCAGCCACAGCAGGATGCTCAGAGCCATGTACAGTCAGGTTCTGAATTCCTCCAAGGATGGAGATCCACAACCTCTCTTGGCAACCTATTCTGTGTCTGACCACATTCACAGAAAAAAAGGTTTTTCTTATGTTTAAATGGAATTTCCTGGATTTTAATTTGTGCCCATTGCCTATCATCTTGTCACAGGGCACCACTGAGAAGAGTCTGGCTCCGTTTTTTTACTCCCTCCCATCAGATATTGATACATTGATAAGATTCTCCCTGAGCCTTCTCTTCTCCAGGCTGAACAGTCCCAGCCCTCTTAGCCTCTCCCCTTATGAGAGTTGCTCAAGTCCTTTAATTATCTTTGTGGCCCTTCACTGGGCTCAGCTCCAGTATGTCCATGTCTCTCTTGTACCAGGGTGCCCAGAACTGGACACAGCACCCCGGGTGTGGCCTCAACAATGCCGAGTAGAGGGATAGGACCACCTCCCTCAACTTGCTGAACATACTCTGCCTCATATAGTCCATGAGGCTGCTCTCCTTCTTTGCCACAAGGGTACGTTGCTGGCTCATGGTCAATTTGGTGTCCACCAGTATCCTTAAGTCATCTTCTGAAAAGCTGCTTTCCAGCCAGTTGGCCCCAAGCATGTACTGCTGCATGGGGTTATTCTTGCCCAGCTTCAGGAATCAGCATTTCCCTTTGTTGAACTTTGAGATTCCTGTTTGCTCATTTCTCCAGCCTGTTTTGGTCCCCCTGAATGGCAGCAAAACCATCTGGTCTCTCAGCCACTCCTCCCAGTTTGGTACCACCTGCAGACTTCTTGAGGGTGTATTCTGCTCCACTGTCTAGGTCATCAATGAAGAGGTTAAACAACTAGTGACTGGTCTCCAAATGGACTTCTTGCTGCTAATCCACAACCCTCTGAGCCTGGCAGTTCAGCCAGTTTTCACTCCAGCTCACTGTCAATTTCTCTCACATGTATTTCATCAGCTTGCTTATGAGGATTTTATAGAAAACAGTGTCAAAAGTCTTCCTGCATCAAGATAAACAACATCCACTGTTCTTCCCACAGCAGGCCAGTCATCTCCTTGCAGAAAACTATCAGGTCAGTCAGGCATGATTTTGTCTTCATAAATCCATGCTGGCTACTCCCAGTCACCTTGTCCTTCATGTGTTCAGAAAATATTTCCGGGAGGATTTATTTCTATCACCTTCCCAAGGATTGAGATGAGTTTGCCCAGCCTATAACTCCCAGTATCCTCCTTCTTGCCTTTCTTTAAGGTCAGAGTGACATTTGCTTTCTTCCAGTCAATGGGAGCCTCCCTTGACCACCATGACCTTTCAAAGAGTATTGAGAGTGGCCTCGCAATGACATTGGCCACATCTTGTCATGTCCCATGCATGGACTTCAGTATATCCAGTTCACTTAAGCATTCCCTAATCTGATTCTTCTCCATCAAGGTTAAATCTTCCTTGCTGTACACTTTCCCACTGGTCTTGGGACCTGGGATTCCTGAAAGCAAGTCCTACTAGTAAAGACTGAAGTGAAGAAGGCATTTTCCCTAAGCTTTTTTTTTTTTGCTGCTGTTACACCTGTTGTACAGTGTACACACTTTCTTGTTGCCAGTTGAATCAGTCCTCACCAGATTGAACTCCAGGTGGGTTTTGGCTTCTCTAAATCCATTGCTGTATGCTGAGACAGTGTCTCTGTATGCCTCCTGGGTCATCTGGGTCCTCCTTCCACTTCTTGTATGCTTCCTTTTTAGTCAGGAGCACCCTGTTCATCCATGCAGGCCTCTTGCCACCTTTGCTTGATTTCCCGCACATTCGTATGGTCCATTCCTGAGCTTGAAGGAGCTTGAAGCTTTTTTCTGTTCTCTCAGGATCCTGAACTCCACCATTCATGGTCACTGCAGCCAAGGTTGTCCCTGACCTTCACAGCCCCAGCAGTTCTTCCTTCTCTGCAGGCATGAGGTCCATCAGAGTGTCTCCTTTCCTTGGCTCCTCAGTCATTTGCATCAAGAATTTATCATCAGCGCGTTTCAGAGATCTCCTAGACTGCCTGTGCCCTGCTGTGTTGCACTTCCAGCAGATGGGGTTGCTGAAAGCCCTCATGGGGACCAGGACCTGCAAGCGTGAGGCTTCCACCAGTTGTCTGAAGAAGGCCTACCTCAGGACCTACTGTCTTTGTATTCCTGGTCAGGTAATCTGTAGCAGACACCCACCACAGTGTCACCATAACTCTCAGCTGGTTCAGCCAGTGTCCCAAGGCAGAGCTCCATGTATCCCAGCTGCCCACTCACAGAGGAACTTGCCCTTCCAGTCTGTCCTTCCCAAAGTGCCTGTACCCATCCATGGAGTACTCCAGTCTTGTGATCAGCAGTTATTTTTAAGGACACCATTAGTGCTGTCGCTTCAGGGGGTAGTCCTAGCTGTTAAGGCAGATTCCTAGCAGTGTGGTATTATGCAGTGCAGGGGAGGGAACAGCAAGTGTTTGTCAAGGCAAGCAACTTCAATTATTTTCACAAAATTTAAATTCAGACAAACATTCAGAAACTAGTTTCCAGGAAACTGTAGCTTCCTCGGAAGTGCTCATGATTAACCTAATTAGCAGTTTTTTCTGATTACTACACATACTTAAACATATTGAGAGTAAACATAGTTGGATGAGCATTTACCTGGCAATTGAACATGGAAGCTTATGAAAGGATTAATTTTATTCAGATATTGCTGACACTGTACAATGATTCTGGACTACGATTCTTTAAATTTCCTTTAATTGTATGTGGTATTTTATATGAAACATTGGAAGAAGAACATGCAGAATGCAATTTATCTCCTCCAGAGCACGAATGTAACTGATCTGTTTCAACGACAATAGTCAGTAGCATGTCAGATCCATGCAGAAATAGCATATGCAAAAACACAGGTCTGGTCTGCACTGCTGTGTGCCATGCTGCTTGCATGAGCCAAGCTGAGGCTAAGTGGAGCAGAAGAATCAGAAGAATCCATCCCTCTTCAACAGTTTATCAGATGTCAATTTCATACAGCTGGGTCTTTTTCATTGCTGGATTTTTTAGCTATGTGTTCCTTTCCTATGGTATTATAAACAGAAGAGATGCATTCTTCGTATTCTTCTGTATTTGACTTTGGCCAGAATTTGTTTCCTGCTTTAGCTGAGAAACTGCTGTGCACATACTGATGTTCATTTTCTTATACGGTCATTGCTCTACTTGTTCTTCCGTCAGGAGAGGTCTTTGACATACTGGAGTATGAGTGAGATTTGACCTAAAAAATTCTATTTTTGTCTGTTTACTGTAGAATTTCCTTTTTCTAAAGTTCTTAGTGAATGCTAAGAAGGAAACGTAAGTTGGGCGATATGACAGGGAATTTATGTGACTAGCAGCTTGGTTACCAACTAATGCCTGTTTGTCCTCTGCATCATCTGCCTTCAGAAGAAAAGACGGGTTTGCAGTAATGAAGGCTTGGAACCTTTTGTCATTGTTCCTTTTGAGAATGGAGAATTTTAACATGTAAAATAAGAAGACTACCAAAGCAAGGGGAGGTCTGTGGGTAGTACTGCAACCTTTAATAGCCGTATCTGCACTCCTGTATTGATAGAGTAGAGGCATATTTATATGTGATGTTATTCCTGCATCTTAAGCATCTCCTTTGAGCCTGGAAGTTGCACTGAAAAACATGAAGCTTCTGTGGAAGCCTTTGGTATTTAACTTGCATGTTGGACTTTTTATTCTATGAGAGGGTCACTGCTCCTCCATGCCAGCAACTGGCTTCTTCCTTTCCCCACTGTAGGAGATGCTTAACATAGACGAATAACTCAAAACCCAACTGTACAAGGTCCTGAGTAACCTGCTGTCATTGATCCAGCTTCTATCAGGAGGGTTGGGTTAGGCAATTTCTTCATCTCTCCCTTCCAACCTTGGCTCTTCTGGCATTCTGCGAATTAATCGACCAGTGACACATGTGGTGGGTTGACCCTGGCTGGATGCCAGGGGCCCACCAAAGCTGTTCTATCACTCACCCCTTCAGGTGGGCAGGGGAGAGAAAATATAACAAAGGGCCCCCGGGTCAGGATAAGGACAGGGAGAGATCACTTAACCAATTACCGTCACAGGCAAAACAGGCTCAACTTGGGGAAAATGAACTTAATTTATTGCCAATCAACCAGGGTAGGGTAATGGGAAATAAAATCAGATCTCAAAACACCTTCCCTCCACCCCTCCCTTCTTCATGGGCGCAACTTCACTCCTGGATTCTCTACCTACCCCCCGCCAGCAGCGCAGGGGGATGGGGAATGGGGGTTACAGTCAGTTCATCACACATTGTTTCTGCCACTTCACCTTCCTCAGGGGCAGGACTCCTCACACTCATCCCCTGCTCCAGTGTGAGGTCCCTCCCACAGGAGGCAGTCCTCCATGAACTTCTCCAATGTGGGTCCTTCCCACGGGCTGTAGTTCTTCATGAACTGCTCCAGCGTGGGTCCCTTCCAGGCGTGCAGTCCTTCAGGAGCAAACTGCTCCAGCGGGGGTCCCCTGCAGGGTCACAAGTCCTGCCAGAAAACCTGCTC
>VYZV01045586.1:27691-66385 GCA_013401275.1 Pandion haliaetus
GCGGCAGGTCTGCCTTAGAGCTGGCTGGTATTGGCTCTATCAGACAAAGGGGAAGCTTCTAGCAACTTTTCATCAGGAGTCACCCCTGCAAACCCCACCCCCCACCCCGCTACCAAAACCTTGCCACAGAAACCCAATAAACACAGTAACTCCCCACATGCCTGATGAGCTTTAATACTCTTGCAAGGATTTTCATACCCTTCAGTCTAATCTACTCAAGGTAATAATAATAATAATAACAATATTTTATCACATGGAAATTTTATCCAAAGAAGTTAGCATTGTTTATGGTCTTAATTTCTATTGGTGGTAACACTGCTGTATCTTGTGACAGGTGGAGATGTTCTGATTTTATCTGTTGTAAGAGTGATTTGAATCTTATCTTTTGCAGACAAGCTGAAGAATAAACTTCCCTTTCAAATATACATTAAGGTCTTAGCCATGATACCTGCATGTACAACCATGAGATAAAGTTAATATTTATTCCACAAGTGGAAGGAGAACACAATGCTGATAAAGAGTTTCTTTTTCAGTAGAGTTGATATAACACACTGCTGCCTGTCAATCACATTATGAAGTGGTTAACATTTATTTTATTAAAATGGGCACAAAACCCTCAACAAAAATTATAACTAAATATTACAGTTATATGTCTTTCTGCAGCTTTCTGTACCACGTTTCATTAACCCCTGTCATATTTGCATCATATAATAAGGGTGTTGGCAACTCAGCACCTTTTCTAGAGCTCTGCTGAAGTACTTAAGTCTGCACTGTGGATCTGAGGGGAGGATTGTGTCCAGTGCATGTGATTACTCTTTCTTACACCTAAAGGAAGTAAAATAGTAGGACAAGTTCTTTCTGTTACATCTGTGCTATTTGATTATCTGCCATGGTAATAAATGCATGTAAATGAGAGCAGAACACATCAAAGACTGGACTTTTCAGTGTGTCTTCCTCCTCATTGTCCTCACAGTTGTAAAGAAATGCAGATTTGGCTTGTTCTTGTTCATGATTACTTAAGCCTTATTTTGTTAGAAAAAGTTAGATAACTTTGAGGGCTGCTATGTAAGAACTCTGCATGGTTAATTTATATGGACTAGTAGAGATTTTTCCACATATTAACTGTATTAATTTGAGGGGAAAAGCATACATTTTTGAAATTCCACTATGTAAATTTCATCAATGTTAGCTGAAATTCAGGAATTTATTTTTTTTTAAAATAAGGTTTCCATATCTGAGTATGATTAGCAATGAAGTGATAAGATTCAGATGATGATGTGATAAAAAAAATGTGAATATTTGTATGGCTTTATTTGGATATTAAAGGTGCGCATGCTTCTTGTCACCCAATATGGAAGCAGCTGTATGAACCTCTTTTAACCAGTTCACAGTAACTTCCAGCACTGAAACATTCTGACAGAAGGAAAGGAACAAAACACACTTCAAAATATATGGAAGAAACAGAAGTGCATAAAAACGATGATGTGTTGAAGTTTATAAAGATGGGAGAGGTTCTTGTCCCTTCGATTGCTGATGTTTGCTTCCTGCATCTTTAATAATGGATTACCATTTTAAAGTAGTGTGTAGGAATGTCATTTCACAGCAGAAAAGGAAACAGGCGCTTGCAAGTAAATTTGTGAGGAGATACTTTTGTGCCAAAAGATTTTGTGAGTAGTGCTTTAGTGAGTGCTTCACAGATACAGTACTTCTGGTTTCTTTCTTTTCACTGGGATTTTTTCAAGGCAATATACTTAAAACAGTTTAATTTGAAAAATACTTCTCTTGAGCGTCCTCTGACAATGCAGCTAGATCCACAGTCAGCAACATCTTTGAGCTGTATGCACCTTTTCCCACAGAAACCTCCTCCAAAAAGGCAAAGAGAAAACTCAGAAATTAGGCATCTGTTTGACCAGTCAAGGTGACTGATTTTTCTAATGGGAAAAACTCAAGGCAATGAGATAGATATATCAGACCAGAAGAAATAGGAGTGTTTGTGCCTAATTCTTCACTTGTGTACTGTGTCTTTGCAGGGCAGGTCTTGATTTGATCCAGCTTAGTGAATTTTGAAATTACATCAAGCTTTCCACAGTCTTCTCTGGTTCTTGGGAATTTTGTTTCCAGACTCCCGGATCTGCTCCACATCTCCTGTTGTCACCCACTGACATCTCCCAGACCCCTTCCTGCGCTTGCTCAGCAGTCTGTTGACAGACAGGGCAATATCACTTCTGTCAAAGAAGTCTACCGATCCCATCATTTCTTAAAGAATTGTATCTTTAGTATCTTACAAATATAGCTAATAACAGATGTCACATGAAGTTTGAAGATCCTCAAGAAAATCTCATCAGCATGAGAAACTGTGTGAGGAAAACAATTCAACTCCTAAGGAGAAATGAGTTTTGCTCTGCTTTTCATCTCCTACAAGTGGAGTATTCAGAGAAATGATTTGGTCACTGAAGCTCCTGTGACGACAAATCCAAACTCAAACTCTGTGATTAGGTCTTGTAAATGAATGGGTTTGTTCCTTTAGAGCAGGGATGGGGAACCTTCTTGTTGCTGGGGCCGTGGAAACCATGCAAACACCTGTACCGGTCTGTGCATTAATGGGCTCCCAGGGATGTCAGCTAGTAGCTGCCTGGCCTGGGTGAAATGAAGAGCTGCATCTGGCCTACAAGCTGTAGGATCTCAGATCCTGCTCTAGAAAATTTAGTGGCAGAATTGTGTGATACTATTATAAGAGCACCTTTAATAGTTTTTAATGTTGTTAAAGCAACTGACAAAAGAGATCACATAACAGCACATTTCATTTTATGCTGCTTTAGTATAGAAACTTGCTATGTCATTAGAGATAAAAAAATAAGTAAATTAATGAGATCTTTTTAGTGAAATCTTTTTATCTTGTTCAATCCACAATGTAGCACATGTGAACTAACAGTTACAGTATCATATTAACCAAATGTGTAATGGGATACAAAGGGGAAAACAATGAAGCATCTATCTATGAACATTAAGACATTTATTTGTGAAATTATGGTTATGTTGTTTTCCTGCAAAGGGAGAAGCAAAGTATAGTGATCTGTAAATATGCTATGGATGTATAGTTCAGTCCTCACAATAAACAACTGCTAGCAGAGTGAGCTGTAAGTCACTCAAGTCCACTAAATTTTTGTTCACTGCTTTTTGATCCAGAGAAAACCATTGCATTCTTTTTATATAGTACCTTAATTAATTAATCTAATAACTTAAATTTTTAAAACTGGTGAAACATGTAGTGCAGCTACCATGGATTTCTGAATCTTGCGGTCTTGTTGAAAATTTCCTATGTATTGTTTTTCTTAAAGCTGCAACTTTTCACATCATGCAAATGGATCAGAATATCTACTGTCTTTTAGCTTAAAAAGAAGGAGGTATTTTGGTTTTCTGGCCACGTTAAAAGTGCTGAAAAGGTACTGCCTTTTTTAAGTGAGGCTTATCATTCTCTGATCAGAAGTACAATGCTTGCCAGTGAACTACAGAGGAGAAGAAAGGAAAGAAAATCTGTATTAAGATATATAGCCACCCCCAAATTTACTTTGGCCTGGATTTGCTCTTTACCCATGGCAAGACTTTCCTTATCTGTAGTGTGACTATTTTAAGAACAAAAACACAAGCTTTGGCATAAGGTTTTTATCAGCTACCTTATTGCTGATCACTAGAAAATGCCTCTGACATTTGAAAAGGTTGTTGAAATTGTCTGTGAATGTTTTCAGTGGGAAAGGATGCCTGTACCGAGCAGCACTAAGGAGGAGAATTTGTGTCATCCCGGCTGGTTTTACTCATCAGCCTTTGTTAATGAAACGTTGTGAGCCGGGATCAGGAGGGGAGTTGGCTTTTGTACGTTCAACTCCACAGCACTCTGTGAAGCAAATTTTGTAATGAAAGCCTTGGAAATGTTCTTGACCTATTGTAGGAAAGGATTACCAGGAGGCAGTTCTTGCATCTATTTTCACAGTGTAAGCTTCCTGATAAATAGTGACCTTGAGATCTTTTGTATTGCCTGTTCTGAAAATCTTTGTTAAGGGTAAAGAACTGAATGGCTTTAGATTTAGAAAAAGACAATAACCACCTGATGATTTTTAAGAAGCAAATAATTAGCTTAGCCAAAGCTTTCATAGGCTGAAGGATTTATAATCTTCAGTCTAAACTACTAGTGGCAGGAGTCTTAAGGATCTATGAATTAGGTTTCTGCCACAAAACCACTGCAAATTTCAATGAAGAAAAGAGCTCAGCAAGATTGGTTTGCTTATGGAGAAAAATGTCTGAGGAGCTGACCTCATTTTTACCAAGAGAGGGATGTAGTTATTTAAACATAACTATCAGGAGGAAATTATTGAAATGGCTATGTTAACCATTCAGCAGCAGACTCAGAAAGAGATGGCTTTGTGCCTATCCCAAGGACCTGGAATTTTTAGAATTTTAGGAATCTCACATAGGGTTCTGTGGTAGTGAGCTCTTGATTTTGGTGCCACCGAAGCAACTGTGTGATGTAGCCTTAAACCCGAATAGTTGACAAACAGGAGACACGTTACTGCTAGTTGCCTGGGGACAGATTGATGGGCTTTTTACTTAATGGTTTACATAGTCACAGTGTGCTCTGTAAGCGCTCTGCCTGCTCGGAATTTGACAGCGGAGGGTCAGATGTTTCACTGACACTCTGTAGTTCTGCTAATCTCAGCAGGATTCGCAGGGGTATTAGTGCAGTAAGTGGTTTATTAGAAGAGATAATTAGCACAAAGCAGATGAGGATTTCATAAATAAGGAGACTTGGTCTGCATCACTGAAACCTAGTTTAGGTGACATGGCACGTCCCCTTGTTGAGCCTTCTTAGCTCTCAGCTCCCCAGAGCTTGGTACATTCATCAGCACACACCCAGGATGGGCAAATCCAGTTGAGGAACGGCCATTTCACCTGAGACCTACCTGGATGATACAGTGATGTGAACAAAAGCACTTCAAAAAGCAACACACAGACACACAGTTTCAGTTTCTCCTGCAATGGGAGCTAGCAGGCAGCCGAAACAGATGTGGGCAGCAGGGCAGTGAGCTGGGGAGTGAGGAGGCACCAGGGAAAAGCAAACCTCAGCTGGTCTGTCAGAAGACTCCAGCTACAGTCCTTGGAACTGGCTGCAGGCAGAGGAAGCTTTTTGATCTATAGTCCACCAGGAAATTGAGCTTTTCGCAGGTGGGAATTTAGACCTTGCAGGTGAAAGGAGAAAATAAAGTATATGTACAGCATGAAAAATATCAGAATCTAGGCTACATTTAAGGAAATAACAAATCATTTTGTTCGTTCATTCCAGGCTTACCTACAGATTAACAGACAAAAGCTGCTTCAAATCAGTCTATTTTCATCAAAGCAAGTCGTATTTCAGACTCTTTCCATGTTACTAAATATGCATGAGACTGAGAGTCCAGTGTTGCTCACATAGGAATGAGTGAGTGGTTCTGATTGTGATGGGAAACTATTAGACTCCGGTTGCCTTCCAATACCTGGAGCCTTCCCTTGAACTGCATGTGATTTCCCTCCCACCTTCCTCAGTCTGCTCAAACTCTTGGAAATTATGGCAGCACAGTTTATCTCCTGTACATTGATCCAGAAGGGGTACTTTCATTTAAGCACTGTAGAATTACCTTTATACATGTGGTATTAAAACTAATCTGGGAAACTACTGTATGGACTAGGTTAGCATTGAGTCATGACCTATGAGTCTTTGCTTACTAATGGTAGTTTTTACCAGGCACTGAGGTAAAACACATTTTTTAACTCCTTTTCACAGCTTGCTTTTCTAGCCATACATCTGATAAATTTGTATTACATTGGTTTTCCACAATAGAAAATCACTTTAAAACCCTAGGGAAGATATCAAGGAAACTGTACTTTCAAAATCACATTTTTGAAAGTAAATACAATTTGTTAAGGAAAAAGGACACCACTGCTTCCCTGATCACTCAGTGCACAAGATTATCTCATTATAATTTGTTAATGTACTGTCAGGATATCCTCAGATATGAATATTGCCATTTATTAACCACAGACCCCAGGTGAAGATTTGAAGCCATGCATGCTTCCAGTACAGAGGAAACAATCCTGCAGCACAATCTCCCTCCCTGTGTTTCCAGTACCATTGGTATGTAGGGTTCACCTTGTAACTGTCTAGCAAGCTTATGATACCTTTAGTGGTCTCACTGTGCAGACTACCCTTCAGCCAGCTTGTGCTCTGTTACCGATGGCAAAATCCAGTGCATTTGGAAGGGTTAGTCAATTCTTCTAAGAATTTGTTGCCTTTTGTGGCAATGGTCTTCTTGACAGGATATTTGGTATTACAATATTCTTTCCTGAAATGGAAAATATGGGAGCTATTCTATTATCTGCACTTCAACTTACTGCAAGTGTGGTATGAAGGAGTTGAGATATTTTGATGGCTATCAGTGATCTGTGGCCAAGTTTGCTGACTACACAGAGGATGGGGACTCTGAGGAGTATTCATACACCCAAATAATTGCCAGAACTTCTCTTTCTAGTTGTTGTACTTTTTCACTGGACAGGACATGATGTGTATGATCCTGGTCTTGCTATGCCATTGTCATGCTGTTGACATGGCATGGCTCTCAGCCCAGGTTTGCTCAGGTTCAAGATGATCAGACTTAATAAAGAAAAAGAACATCCTGATTTCAGTGACTATCTTCTTCAGTGCTGGACTTAGCTCTGTTCTATGCTGAGGTCTTAAGAAATCACTTGTAGACAATGACTAATTTGGAGACTTTCAGCTGGGATGTGGTTTAGAAAGCTGTTCATTTCTCTCTCTCAGTTGGGTTTTATCCTTTCCAGCAGAGAGCCAGTAACTGGTGGTATGAGTGCATCTAAATATGATTTGTGAGGTCTTGGGCCTTAAGTGTTGATGTTCTTTCTTCAGTCATCTTCCCTGGTGTGGAAATAAAACCTGCACTCAGTATTTGTGTATGTGTGCATGCCTGTGTGTCAAGTGTGAAGTGTAGGCTCTCTTTTGTATTGACATGGTGCCATACATGTGCCATCAGTACCTTTTCACTTCTAGTAGAATCACATCAGTTTACAAACTTGAAGTAACTAGTGGCATGTTCACTGTTACTCCAGAAAAAGCAAATAAGGCATAATCCCTGCACCATAGGAGGGCAATATACTTCATAAGAGCTTGACCCATTATCTTACCAATGTAGCTTTCGTATCACAATAAAAATCATCAGTCTGGAACAGAACAGTTTGACAGGATGACTCAGAAGAGCTACAAAATGACAGATGCTAGAAATAAGCAAACTGTGCCACGTCATTGCTGTCAAAGCAGGATCCTTCATCTGTTGCTCCTTCCGCTTATGCAGTCAGCTGATAGTTTGGGGGCCATGTTTTCTGTTCACAGGACAGATTATTGATATGACATGAAAATTTGGTATGGTTTTATTTCTTTTCTAAGATTACACATTACATCTCAGGATGTAACTTCTACAGCAGCAGGCACGTGCTTTGCTTGCTGTTTCCAAGCTGGTGATCCCAGCCAGTCCTGTGAACCAGCATGCTCTGTCATAGAATCATTTAGGTTGGAAAGGACCTTTAAGATCATCGAGTCCAACCGTCAAATCATGTCCCACTGAACACTGTCCCTCTGCTTTGGATCCACTTGCAGCATCCCTTCTCTTCCCAGCTATGGGGCTTCCGTTGGCTCTCAGCTCTCAGTATTTGCAACCAAGCCCTTCCCTTGTCCATTTGTATGGAGCCAGGCCCCACAAAAAAACCCTCAGACCATAGAGCTTAACTCTCCCCAGACCTGACAGTGCAGCCAGCAGAGCTGGGAGTTACCTGCAGTGATCTCCAGGCAGTTCATTCAGCCTGCACTGTGCCTTCTGTTTACTCTGTAAAAAGGATGGCTGTTGCATATCACCTTTCACGCTGCCTGTAGCAGTCTGTAGGTCAAAGCTTTGCTTGAAGGCAGCTGTGTCGTCCAGCAAAGCAGGTAGAGCCCATTGCAGTGTTCTGTCTGATCTGCCTGATGACGTCACTGAAAATGATGGTTTGATTATTCAACAACAGCACATAAAAGTGGATTGCATATGCTGAATGGTTTTAGCTGGGAGAAGAGCTAGAAGATGCTGAGGAAGATGGTTAAGTTTCTTCTTCTGCCTTAGAGCAGAAGCTGTGGATCTCAAACAGTGCCCTAAGCTTCTACCAGGGCATTTCCTGGCACTACCAGGCATTTTGGGGGTAGGTAGGACAGGAGGTGGAGTCTTTCCAGTTGTCGTTGCCTTACTTGATACTCATAATTAAACATTAATTTGCTCAGGGATTTGAATCCAGGGCTACATCTATATTCATAAATTAAGTATCATCAGAGAACATTCCTGGGCACTGGAACTCCATCCTCTGTCCTGCTGAATTGTTTTAGCAGTCCCTGGCCTGCCCTTGGCCCATGCTAACCTGAATGCTCCTAAGCCGTTTCCCAGTGTGGTTCTGGAGTTGGCACAGGCCCTTGCAGTGGGCAGTTTGCATGCAGCTGCCCTGTGTTGGAGAGTTATAGTGTGGTTACCAGCTGTTCCGTGCTGGTTGGCATCAGTGCCAGGGACAACCCTGGGCATATTTAATTTCCTAGTATAGATGCAGCCCACCAGCTCCACTTCTTACCTCCCTGTGAGAAATCTCTCTCATTTGTTCAATAGCTAGTTCAACCCAATATATAGATATAGAACAGTGTGGAAAAGGAGGACTGAGCATTGTCTACCCAGAAGTCAGGGCAGGGATTTGAATCGAGAACTCCCCAGTTTTCTGATGGAGTGTACCAGTCATCGGGCAACACGTGTTTGCTGAGGGAATTTGGTCTCGTATTGCAGCAACTAAACTTTTTTATGGTGAACTTTGATAGTATATGAGTCAGAGGTACAGGAAGGAGAATGACCCTCCAGCCTGGTGAGCAGGCATGCTCTTGGGAGGGGGAGGTCCTGGGCACTTGTCCCTGCTCTGATACATGTTCAGTAACACATAGAAGATGAGAGGAGACAGACCCCGTCAGCCAGTGTTGAGGTGGTGAGCAATGCAGGTCTAGATTCACACTGCGGCATGAAGATGAAGGAATTGCAACTCTGGAGCTTGTGTTCTGGTTGAATACTTTTATGCCACAGCTTCTGGAAAGGAGATTTTCAGCACTACAAATCTAGCCCAGCTTTCGTTACAGCTTCTCAGAAAAGAATTTTTTAAAAAAGTGTAAAGGTTGGGTTACATGTAGGCCTACATGTCCAAGGTAGAAGTAGCGGTGCTGGTGGATGCTTATTTTAGTGAAAAAGAGGAGAAAAAAAGAAATGTGGTTTGATCCACATTGGAGGGTGTTTGACTGCTGTACTGCAAACCGTTTCTTGTTTCACTGTGCTTAGATCAGTAATGTAACAGTAGCCCACCCCTCTCCCTTGGAAAGCTGTCTCACAGTCAGCAGTTAATGAGCTAGTACTGGAAAAAATGTAATGGGTCCTGCCTTGTTACGCCCAGAAAAGGCTCACATGTTGGCTTTCAGTAAAATGACAAAAAAATTACTTTGGAGAGCTGAAATGCAAAGAAAAGTTTCTAGTAGTTCTCAATTGGTTTGTATGATTTCTCTAATTCTTAAACCTCCATAAACATGTATGATGAGATTTTTCTCAAATGGCAAACTATAGCTGTGAAAAGACAGTGTTTTCCAGTTCGCTACAAAAAGAATACCTTTTCCTTCCCTTCAAAGAGGCTATGTATTGATGGGCATTCACAACAGGGAGGAGGAAAGCCTTCACTTACTGATTTTTAGTGTTCTAAAAAATGGGGATTTACCAGTGCTGCCCTGGAACAGTAGTGCTGTGGCTGAGCAATGCAGAGGGAAGTCGCTTGCCTTGCCTCTGTGGACTTTTCTGTCTATCCTGCCTGAAGTCTTTGGGAAGCTGCTTCCAACATAAAACGCTTAGCATCTGTAAAGGGAGAGCAGAACATCTATCAAACATGGAAAGATCAAGAACTGTGACTCCCTGCGGAGTAACTGTTGGGAGAGAAACAGCTGAATAATGTTGAACATATTCAGATCTCTGACTTCACCTAATGCACACTGTGAAGGCTGTGTTTGTAGTCAAACGATGATTCATTTTTATGGATGTGGAAAAGCTTTTGTGCTTCTGCCTTAAAAGACACTGCTCTGTTACTTGTTTGAGAGGCAAGGCCAGTCGCTTCTGCCTTCTCTTAGACAAATATAAGCATAAATATTAATCTGGAGTGTGATTTTTTTTGCTGAAAAGGCGGGCCTGGCTGTGGAACAGCTTGGGAGGTGGCTTGGTGCTTGGTACACAGAAAAGACTTGAGAGTTGACAAGGGCATTTAAAAATTCAACTTTCTGAAAAAATTCAAGTTCCCTAAACCTCAGTGATGATTTGCCCCTTCTTGGATACCAAGAGTATTCACTGGACATGCTCATGCTTAAGAATCAGGAATCACCATGGTTTTGAGGTCAAAATCACTGAAACAGCTCACCTCTTCACTTTGAAAGGCTCCTCGCCCCAATATCTAAAACAGCATTTAAACTTCAACCTGTCTGCTTCTGAAAGTTTGGGTACAGGAAGACTTCTCTGATAGCCTTTCCTCACTGCCCAGCCTTGGTAGCTTGGCAGGGTCAAGGCAGGATCAGTGCAATGGCAGCCCCTGCGGCCTCCTTTTCGCACAGGAAAACACTGGGAGAAGGTTAGATGCTTCTGGCAGATCCTGTGCTGCAGGCAACACAAAGGGATATTCTGTGCTATATGAAGAGTCAAACTACCCTCTTCCCGAGGCAGTTTCCTCAAATTTTGGTTGCCCTCATGCTCCCAGCAGGACCTTTTTTTGCTTTAGCAGGTGATATTTCCTTGAACAGTTCTTGGCAGGAGTAAACCTATCCTAATAGTAAGTGCAAGTATTTTTAAAGTGAGCATTAGGTGTTCAGTGGCTGTTATATGGTATATGTGCCTGATGTGATACGGCTTTTCTTATGATGCATCTGTCCCAGCTCGGAAAACATGTTGTTGCCTCTAAACAAGTCAGAAACCACTTAGTTAGCAAAGTGCCTTCCACAGTTATTTCTATGAGGAGTAGGTTATTGTCTCGGAAGCATCAAACTCAATGGGAAAAATTTTTTCTCTGGAAATAGCATGACTGGGGATGAGCAGACAGCATCAAAATGAAATGAAATCTCACACATGTGGTTGCTATTTTATGGAAATTACCTTCTCTTTTCCGAAGACAGAAGTCTTCCACTGGGAGCTGGAAGGTACAAAACAGCTTGACAAGACAGCATGTGAATGTGTGTCTCTAACATAAGCATAGCTAGTATTTTCTACTATTGCTGTGTAGCAGTCTCTGGGCAGCAATCAGTTCCACTTAAATACAATGAATATTAAAGTAATAATGTTTCAGATTTCACTCTTGTACATATTGTCAGGGGAAAGAATGTTGATAATTTGTTTTAATAATCTGATAGTGAAATAAAATTAACATCTAATTCCTGCCACACTGCTAGTGCTTTTCTTAATTCTGCACTGTCTGAATTTCTCAGGGTTTTGAAGGTATTCCTGTCCCGAACTGCTCAGCGTATTCCATACATGACAGGTGGGCGAGTGATGAGGATGCTGGCTGTTATCCTCCTGATAGTCTTTTGGTTTCTCGTTGGCTGGACTTCTGCAATAACCCAAAATTTGGAGAGAAACATTCCACTCATTGGCCAAGGGCAAACATCTGACCACCTGATCTTCAATATGTGCCTCATAGACCGCTGGGATTACATGATGGCTGTTGGTATGTTCATTTTCTAGCTCATCTTTAATTTCTAAAATAAAGGTCGGTTGCCTTTTCATTTTTCTTCTTTTAGAATATCTTAAAGTTTTGTCAGACTGCTTAATATCATGTGAAAACCTTCTAAGGAAATAAAATATCAGCCTATATGGTTTATAAATGGGCTGAGAAGTAAAACATAATTAAAATATCCTGACACTTTTATGACTTTCAAAGGTTTATAACTTGGATTGTAGTAACAAAGTGATGGGTGCTCAAGAAATTTCATCTTTGAAGGCAGAAGGTATCTAGCTCTTCTACACTATTAAAGTGAGAAATTGTGGCTAGATTCATGGAGGCTTTTTGTTTCTGCACCACAAAACTGAGCAGAGCTCTCGTGTGAGGAGGGAAAGAACTTGCAAGACCACTTGTTCATAACCTTAAAGAAATTAGTATCAAAGTAATGGGAAATGCACATCAAACGTCCCAACTTAATGTATTTGTTAGATGTGCTCTCAGTGCTTGGGATAGGCAGGAGCTGGAAAATAACATCCTGCAGAACTCGTATCAAGGAAAAAAATGACAAAAAATAACAAACAGTAGATTCCCCATGCCAGGGTTCAGTTATATAGTATAATGTGCTTCCTCCCAATGGCCAGCCAGCTTCGGTGCTTCTGCACCTAGAGCGGTTGTTTCTAGTACAGCCCAGGTGTGCCACCTACAATCTCAAATACATCAGTGTTTTGAAATCTGAAATAAATTCTTACCTCTCTGTGCTTTCCCTGCTTCCCCCCATGGACATCCCACTGACACAGCCCTGCTGCTGAGGTTTAGGGAGAGGTAATGGTGGCTACTCCACATGAGAGTGCAGACAAGATGGATAGAAGCAGCCCGGGGGTATGAGGAGTGTTTTCTCTGAGAGTGGTGTACAGAAAGCCAGCGCATGGTAATGCACAGAAGTTTTAAAGGGCAAAACACTGCTGCCAGCTTCACCAAGGACTTTCCGTGGCTTTAAGGTGCCCCTGTGCTCTGCCCTTCTCTCCTTTGTGTAAGATCTCAGAGGTAGTCAGGCACACTGGTACCCCATGTATCAATATGCTCACTGGTGAACCATGCAGAGAGGAGTATGAAGGAGTACGTTTTGAAATGCATCTCGATTTGGGCCCTTTTGAAGTGGTGTACTGATAAAATATAACTATACTTTGCAGTAATGGAATAGTACTATTGCCAGAGATGATGTAAAATCAATAACAAAAGAGAATTATATGGGGAACACTTGATGATGTCATCTGCACTAACACATTTTGCGTCAAAATTTTACTGCATTTCACAGCCAGTAATACAGTGAAGTTTTATTAAAACTTTGATAGTGGTGGTTGTTGCATAATGGCAAAAAAGTGTTTTTATTCTTTGGATTTCATAGCTGTGGTAGTGTAGTGATTGACAACTCAGATCTTAATACCTAATTATGATCAATAGTCCCTTTTTGGTAAGAAATTGTCTAAGTTGCTGTCTGCCTAGTGTTGGAAAAAACAAGGATCATGTTTTAAGGTATATTTACATTTAGAGGGGATTTTAATGTCTTTCAAAATACACTCAAGGGCAGTAGAGGCAAAGCTAGCTCTCGAGCCTGAGCAAAATTGGGCAGAATTTCTTATGTTCTGTCATTTTGCCTTCTTGCCAAACTACCTTATAAGCAGAGTTATGTTTGTGCAAGTCTTCAGTAAAATATGCAGCCACATTAGTGGTACCAGGAGATGTATGCCTACAAATCTGTACTAACGTGTGTGTGTGTATATATATATATTTATATACATATAGGTGTGTGTATATGTGTGTATATGCACTTCAAGATTTTTATTGATAATAGCAGTCTGAAAAGCTTAGAGCTAGTAGGAACTAGTTCCAAAATTAGATACTTCATCTCAAGGGGTATGTCAGGAGAAATACCCATAATGCAGAACACCTTTTATTCCTATAATTGACTGAGAGCAGCCTTTCAAAAGATTCTATGTGTTAAATTAACTGATAGATTATGAAATTTGATTTAAAATGCTAAAATAAAAATGTCAGATGATAATTTATGAAAGGCTTATTATTTAATGTATTCAGGCACAGTATTTTATATAAAACTAGTGAGTGTTTTGGAATATATTCTGCCACCTGTAGCCCTTGCTGGAATACCTTCCTGTTTCACTCGGCTGTCAACGCTTTACTGAAATGCAGAGAGGGAACTTTCAAGGTCACAGATTAGTGAAGTGATAATTAGCAAGGCTCTGTTAGAAAGTCGTAACAAGATGAATCCTTTATGCTACCTGAGATTATTGGAGTTAGGATTTATGAAGCATTTTCCATACTAAACATGCTACTTACGCTCTATCACCGAAGACTTTTATTGCAGTGAATGTTTTATATTTACATTTCCATTAAGTTTAAGAGGATGACCTGTGAGAGATGTAGGGACCTAGACACAAAGGTTGTCACCATTTCTAGTATTGCTTCTGTACTCTGTGATACGCTGATGAGAAAAACTAGCATTCAGTAGATCTTATTTTATCTACATAACATAATGTAAGTTAGTATGCATTTTCCTTGAGTTTGGATACTTGTGGGTAGCTTATTTGTTACCTGCCTAGATTCTTTCATTTCCTTTGTGTTGACTTCTGCATCACTTTCAAGGTTGAGGCATCTGTCTCACTGACAAGCCACGGCATTGTGTGGCATTGTGGTTGACAATCTGAGATTTTAGAGAAATACCTGAGGGCTGGAAAACTCTCACCCACAAAGCCTTTTTCCTATGACCTGAATATATTCTATACCTCTACCTGTCACAGCCAGATTCCAGGCTAGGAGAAAAAAAAGCGATAAACTTTTGGTACCTAAGGGCTCGCAGTGTCACAAATCAAACTATTATTCTTTATCCTGAGGGAAAAATCCTATAAGTGAAACAGATAGCAGCACAGGATTTAAAAGAACTTCCCAGAAACTCAAGAAAAAAAGCAAAATAGTAAGTTTAATGAACAAAGGCCCAGGCAAGAAAGAAAGGCGGGCAGAGAGATAAACATGCATGCACAAACACAAATAAAAAGCAGAGGTGAAATCTTGACAGGTGTATGTTCCTGACTTCAGCAGGGCCAGGGTTTCACCCAGCATGGATAGGATTTGAGCAGTAGTTTTTAAAAATGCCCTCATGCATTCCGTTTATGGTTTTCAATGTTTTATTTAAACCAGAAGCAAATGACAAGTATTAACTAAGCACAGGGAGGTATTTTTCCCCAGCATCTGTTTGATTCCTAGCTGGCAGGAGCTGTGCTGCTCCCATGCAGCTGGCCACTAATTGGTGGGTCATGCTTTGGGTCTTGGGTGTCAAGAGGATTTAAAACACGAGGCTGCATCATGATTACTGCATGCCCTCAGCCAGGAAAAGGAACAAAGTGAGTATTGCAGACTGTTCCCAAAAGAACTCCCTCCCACTGTTCATTTGTTGATACTTAACATATATAATCTTTGCATCTAAAGAGGGCATGAGTTGCCAGGACAGGCTCTGACAGATTGGGCATTAAGACTGCCTGTACAGTTTTGAGCTAGGACATTGTAATACAGCCTTATGAGGCCCTTTATTAAATTTTCTACAGACCCTCTGCTGCATTCAGTGAATGAGTGATCATTACTTCTTTTTGTTGTCCTCATTTGATGTGGCCCTATGCCACATTCGGGGTGTGTTGTTCAGAGCATGCAATGAATAAAGAATTGTTCATTTCCAAATGGGCGTTTTTAAGCCGTGTTCTCCTTAACATCAATGTACAAAGATTAAAGCCAAAATTGTCAACAGTAGCTATCCATTTTGAGTGTCTGTCTTGAGACATCTAGGGACTGGTTTTTCAGACTACTGTTTATAGCCTCCTCTGTGTGGAAAACACAACCAGGAGGTGCTTGTTAGAATTCAGCACTGATGAGGATCTGGCTTCAGTTCTTACATTGGATACTCAGAAAATGTATCATGTAAAAATAGTGATCACTTGTGAAAAGCTTACTCTTAAGTGGTAAGACCAGGGCTGTACAAAATATTTGCAGCAGAAACAGGAAAAGAATCCTGTTTTACAAAGGAGCCTTCAGCTCTGTCCCTTTCCTGCTTGTAACCCACTGCTCCCACCACCATGTACACCTCTCCCACAGTCCTCATCATCATCACTGTGCAGTTTATGTTCCTCATCTCTAGGATATGATAAATCTGGAAAAGGTATGGGGAAAAGCAACAAAGATGATGAGTGGTGCTAGAACCTGCGGGCTGAGCAGTTTGGGCTGCGTTACCCTCTGCAGTAACATTGCTTTTGCTTGGTATCTGTTACATCACAGGTGAAATCCTGTAGCCTTTATTTAGGCACCATTTCTACAAAGTATTTCTGCTAAGGAAACCACATTTGGGTTGCCTTAGCCATGTGTTTATGTATTGGTAAATGCCATATTCTGATGCTTCTGCAAGCCACCCACGGGAGGAGATGGCTTTGGGAGAGGCTGGAAGGTGCTCTGACTTCCTCTTATCTTTGTACCACCCTTTTTGGAATCCATTTCTTGTACTGCTCCAGGACTTTCCAGCCCTTCAAGTGCTTTGGATACCATTAGCATTTGTTTGCATCCTCTTTGAGACGTGAGAGAAGAGGTCCCACACTCAGCTTGTGTTCAGCTGCTATTGGTAGATCCTGTTCTCCCTCTTTCTTCCACACACAAGTGAAGAGGATGATGGCACACATAGAGACAGAATGGCCAGCTGACTTTAATTATGGAAGGAATGAGGCAGGACAGCACATCTGTGTAGAGGAAGGAATAAAATACATGAGTATAAGGGCTAAGAGAAGTGGAGAAATGTCGTGGTTTCAGCCCAGCCAGTAACAAAGCACCACGAAGCCACTTGCTCACTCCTCACACCCACTGGCCACAGTGGGATGAGGAGAAAATATAAAGGCAGGCTCGTGGGTTGAGACAAGGACTGGGAGGGATCGCTCCCCACTTATGGTCACGGCCAAAAGACAGGCTCAACTTGGGGAAGAAACAAAATCAATTTCATTTACTACAAATCCCATCAAAACAAGGATATTAGGAAGTAAAACCAAACCTCAGAACACCTTCCACCCACCCCTCCCTTCCTTCCCAGCTCAACTCCACTCCCAGTTCTCTCTCCCTCCTCCCCCCGGCAGCACAGGGGAACAGGGGATGGAGGTTGGGTCAGCTCGCCACACATTGTTTCTGCCGCTCCTTCCTCCTCAGGGGGAGGACTCGTCACTCGTCCCCTGCTCCACCTTGGGGTCCCTCCCATGGGTGACAGTCCTTCACAAACTTCTCCAACATGAGTCCTTTCTGCAGGCTGCAGTTCCTCACAATCTTCCCTGGCGTGGGTCCTTTCCGTGGGCCAATCTTCAGTCACACACTGCTCCAGCGCGGGCTTTTCCATGGAGTCACAGCCATCTTTGGGAGCCTCCACTCCACTGTTCACCTCCATGGGCTGTAGGGGGCCAGCCTGCTGTCTCACCATGGGCTGCAGGGCCATCGGCCTCCTCAGGTGCCCCTCCTCCCCCTCCTTCTTCACTGACCTCGGTATCTGCAGAGGGGTTCCTCTCACATTCCAATCCCACTACTCACTGCAGGTTCCCCTTCTTAAATCTGCTCTCCCAGAGGCGCTACCACTGTCACTGACTGGGTCGGCGTGGGCCAGAGGCGGATCTGACTTGGAGCTGGGGGAGCTTCCAGCAGCTTCTCACAGGAGCCACCCCTGCAGCCCCCTCCCCTGCTACCAAAAAGAAACCATGCCACACAAACCCATAACAAGAAATGAGGAATGTTCCTAGAGATTATAGACCTGAGCATGGGCATATGTTTCGTGCAGTAACTCCTAGGCATGTTGCTCATGCTCAAGTCAGTGGATATGTCTCCATTGCCAGCAAAAGCTGTCACTAGGTCATCCTCAAGCCATGGGACCCACAGACCATAGGTCAGCATGTCCTTTGCATTACTTTGAGTGGACCTGCAAGGCAGTCTTGTGGCTGTGTGGGGGATGGAGTGGGCTGAGCCCCCATCAGCCTATGGACCCCTGCTTTTCTTTCTCAGCCTTGCAGTCACAGGCCATGGAAGTTCTGGTAGAAATAAAAGTCAGGATTTGGCACCGTTAATTCTTTCTCCATACATAGGTCTCTGTCTTGCTGTGCCTAGCTAATTAAAATGATGCTGAGAGATGGTGAGAGAGACAGATAAACCTCTGGTAATTTATAATTTTCTAGGAATAACTCAACACTAAAGACTTATACATGTAATCACAGTTCATTGAAATATATGAAAATCCTTTCAGTTGAAGAAAAAAACTTCCATGACGTGGTGCAACTCTCCAGGTAGGAGATTGGACACAGTGAAGCAGAAAGAGACTGCACTGGCTGGCACCACAGGAGCAATCGAGGACACAATTTTTTTCCTATTTTAAAATGGTGCATGCTCAGCTCCAGCTGGCACCCTGAGTGAATGAATGGGTGGAAGAGCCATGTTTCCAGATCTGTAGTTCACTTCATTTCAGTAAAGGGGGTTTAAAATGTAGGCATTAGTCTGATGAAATGAAGTGTGATGGAGAAGTGGATGTGTTGTTGTAGCTGTGTTATGGATGTGAGTAGAGCTGTAATCAGTAATTTGTGTCCAAAACCTGATGAAAAAATGGTGTAACTGTTGGAACACTACTGTTTTGCTAACAGTGCAAAGTTCAGAATACCAAATGAACTTTAAGTCGTAGCTGTAATGGGCTTTCCCTTGTTAGTGTAAGGAAAGGATGCAGAGCATGTCACCCACCGACTCTGGAGAGCAGTGGCCTGTGCTTGGCCTACAATGGTGCTTTTTAAGCAGTCATGAAAATGAGCTTTAATCCTGCAGGACTGTCTTCTTTTTGCAGGTAGCTTTTGGACAGCAGAGTGCAAGTGAGCACAGGAATGGGTACCCTGGCTCCAGGGATAGATTAGATAGATACAGCTTCTAGCCCAGAGCCATCTCCACCAAGAGCCGGGCCTGAAGAAGCACAAGAGAAAGGCTTTCGCAGCAGGATAGGAGGGTTGAAAAGCAACCAGGACAGCCTGAAATAACTCACTTTCCTTTCCCAACCATGGCAGGAAGGAAACTCACAGTTTAGGATTTAAGCTCTTCTCAAGTATGGGTGAATTTATTTCGACTGTCATCTTGCAGTGACAGGGTGGCATTATCCCCATTTTACACAGCCAGAGCTGAGGCACAATAAAATTAGGGTTATATGGTGCATTTAATCTGGGTGCCCATTTTGCAATGCCTTTGGCTCAGTTACAGAGCTTAGTCAAATCTATATATAAAATGTTATGTGTGGTCTCACTGGCTACAAAAACAGCCCTGTGTGCTTAGTTCTGCTGCAAATTGCAGCAAAAATGCCAAAGTTTGCACCCAAATAGCAAGAGAAATGCTCTCTGTGATTATCTCTGCAAAGTTTGGCTTGAGTGGGCACTTTTTTCACATGCACAGGAGCTTGAGGTACGGACAAAGTTAGAGTTCAGTTGTGCATGTGCACAAGACTGCTTTTTTTCCCCTGCAGTCTTTTCTCTCATTCACTAGAGATCTAAATGTCATTTACAACAAATTACAGCACTTTCTTCAGTAGCCAACCTTGATTTATCTCTGGAATTGCTCTGTCACATGCATTAAATGAGTCTGGTCTCTTAAGAATTTATATAGTTAACTGAAGATTATATATGCAAAAGAGCAAATTCCGGCTGCAGCAAAGAATATAACTATGTAGGTTGATTAGATAGTGCAAAGACCAGGTAAAAGGTTTTGTGGATAAGAAATAGGTAGTGACTAGGAAGAGAGATATTTAAAGTTTAATTAATTTGTGCACATGACATTAAGGTCACATTACATTTTCATCTCTTATCTTCTATTCATATCTACATCCATTTATGCCTTTAAAGCAATTGTGCCTTTTCTTACTTTCTTATCTATCAGAGATTTGCACCCGAAATCTTAATGCCTGGTTTGGATTGTTATAGAGTAGCTACTGCAAGTTTTTTCAGAGCTCTTTTATGCTTTACTTCACATTTTCTGTCCGGATAGCTGTTGACAGCCCTCTGTCCTAGGAATTTCCATCATTGCTCAGAAGGAGAAAAGAAGCCATTTCTTGTTCTTGTGCTTAATATGTAAAATGGGCTAATTTATAAACCTTATGATAAATCATACTTAAAGGAACAAGGTCATGTGTTTTGAGCTTTAAGTTTGGTCTTGGCAGGTTTGCAATATGCTAAGATACTCCTTTAGTGGTCAGGAAGTCACTCCTCTACACCAGGATTTTAGTGGAAAATTATTCAGTAAGCCATATAGAAATTTCATCTCACAGATTTTAATCATTAAAGATATTTGGCGCAAAACAGTCACTAATGTGCAATAGACAGAACTAATAAGGCCTCAAAGATTAGTGGTACATACCTTGCTGCTTGGTAGCCAATGTGCTCCATTATCAATCTATCTATCTCTCTATCTCTCTATCTATTTATCTAATCTATCTATTTGAAGTTATATCTGTGTTTTTCACTGGTATAATAAATACATTAATATGTCACCTTATTTTATATTGATAAACCAAAAAGGCCATATAGAAAAGCAAGACAGCAAAATGTTATAACACCTTCAGATTTTTGTTACAAATTGGACTAATAGTCTGTAGCTAATTATATAAACTTGATTTCCCCCCTCAAGCCCAGCTTCTACATGATACATTTAAGCTGTGTAATTAGTGGTTTATATAATAAATTGGTTTTCTATCAGTCTGTTTTGTTTGTTACTGCTAATGAAATTATTTTAACTTCGGCTTAGCAATATAGGAACTATGTTATTTTACCTTGTGTTTTAAAAGCTATTCCCTATTTGTGTTGCATACCAGATGTCACACTAATTATTGTCTGTGGACTCTGCTCTAAATGTAAAGCTTTTATAAAAGCATTATGCATTAAATGGTGCAAACTACTGTTATGCTCCAGTATATTAATACTTTGAAATCTCCTTATGTTGTCTTAGGAGCATCTTGTAACTATGATTGTGAAACTGAAAACTGTAGAATTTTCAGAATTAATCAGATCTGGCGATCAAATGCTACCTTCACTCCTATTTACCCCAGCTCATTGAAACTTTTTTATTATAGAGCTGTGGCTTTTTTACTTTCATTTGCTCTCTGAGATACCTGTATACAAAAAAAAAATTAGTTCATGTAAATCTTCCAATTTAGAGCAGGTTTTTTTTTCTTGTAAAAATAAGCAAAATTTGGCCCACAATCTTTAGTTTAAGTAGAAATACCTTCAGCACATGCAGTTTTATACATGTATTTTCATCCCCTTCAAAGCCAAACATTTTCAAACTTTCAGCCTCTGTTAGCACTTGTAGCTGATCTTTTCTATCAGTAAGAGACTTGGGGCTCTTCTCACTTCGGTTGAAGAACAGAAAGAAGAATGGACCATGGGTAGTTTTGTGGAGTATGCCTGTTATTTCACAATTAGCTCATCTATTCATCTCTGCTGCTAATGTTGGCTTTTTTTTACTGCAGGGGGACTTTGGATGAAAGGCAAAATGAGAGGAAATAGGCTCTCTGGCATGTTCAGGGGAATGCCTGCAGAACTTAATAAGAAGAGTTTACACAGAACATAGGACAGTAAGATATAGTGATTTGGCTTTAGCAACCTAATTCTAACCATTTTCTCCTTTTCAATTTCTTCTAAATCAATACGGAGCAATTAAAGCAATAGATTTCAGTGCTTTGAAGAGCAATACATTTCAGTGCCATGATTCTGCATATGCAAGTCAAGTGAACTTAAAGAGAAAAAACTGCTAACAATTGTAAAGGAGCCTTTATTCTTATTTCATTGAAGCAAAATTTGTATTTCACTTGCTCAGAGAAGATTTCAGGAGCAAGATGGCTTGGCAGGTCATTCCTGTGTAGATGTTTTTAAGAAACCAGAGTAATAGACTTCACTGGTAGCATAGCTAATTATCTAGGAATGAAATGGAAATAGCAGCCAGTTTGCCCACATGGTGAGTGTATGGGGGATGTGGGAAGGACACCTGCATACATGCTTTTGTAGAGCTCAAAACCAGGGTGGGACACGTAGTCTCAGAAGATTCATACCATACTTCCTTCATATTGACACTCAGTAAGGTCCCAAGTCAAACTATTAAGCTTAAAAGGTTTATTATTGTTGGGATTTTGGTGAGGAAGAACACAAAAATAGCAGCATGTGTGGATTATGCCTTTTTAGATGTTTGTTTTTATGTAACTGGTAAAACTGCTGGGTTTAGGTAGGATATGTTTCTACATAAAATGATGGTTTTAAAGATAGGCCATCTATTTTTGATAAAAGTGAGAAACATGCAAGTGTTATTTCAATCTGTTGCTAATGGCAGGGTTCACAAAAGCATTTGTGTCTTTATCCAAACCAGACCAGTAATGATTTCCTGATCACTACGACAGGGTGATGTCACTGATCACCAGTTCTAGTTACAGTATAGTAACATGTATTGGCAAAAATAAGCACCAAAACCCCCTAATTTTCTATTATACTACATTTGCAGTTTTTACTGCAAAAATTCAACACAGCAAAAGCAGTGTATAACAACGGTATCACGCTCAATTTCTGAAGCTTGTCCAGAGCAGTGCCGGCATTGCAGGGGTCTATCATGGAATTGTGCATTGCTGGATAGTCGCAACCACTGCCAGCCTTCATCAACCCAGACTGCAAGGCAAGAGGCACAGGCACCAGCTCTACTCATAGCTTCATGGCAGAGCTGGGGGGGCGAGGGGGGTGGTTCTGGAAGGAGAAGTTTTTCAAGATGGGCATTAAATTATTTCTTTTGTATCAAAAGCAAAATGATGTCACAGCAGACCGTCCACTGGAAACTGACGTCAGAGTACTGCTGCATGCAGATGAGTAAGCTCTAACAGGATAGTTTAAACTGATCCTGACGCTTTACTCCTATCTTCCTTTACTAATTTTTCTCCTAACTGAGAGAAACACATCATTTGTTATAATTACATTAGGCCCTCAGAAATTACTCATCATATTATGGGCACCAGCAGAATTAACTATCATGAAGAGAAGATTTTTTTTTAACCCAAAATATATTGTTATATCTGAGTTGTAAACCTTTGAAATGAAACTGTTATCTTAAAAACTTGTAGTCTAGCAGTAGCAGTGGTATCTGCCTCTATAACAAGAACCAGAGCTACAAATAAAAATGCTTGTTATTTTAAGTGATGTCAAACTTCTATAGTACCAATTTGAAAAACAAGCAAGACATTATTAGATATTGTCTTAAAGTTTGTCAATTGAAAAACTGAAATACCATGAATGCAAAGACTCCTGATCTGGAAAAAAGAAGTGTGTAAAATGAAAACCATGTATCATGTGCAGTGACAATATCTGAAAGACTCTGAATGGCTATGTGTATACATATATACATGCATGAGTGTATACTGTCTTTGCATAGATACTCACACATACAGAAGATACTATTCAAATTTCCTTCCTTTTTCGTATATAAAACTAATTGCAAATTATTTCTTTTTGTTCTTCTCACAGCTGAATTTTTATTCCTCTTGTGGGGTGTTTATCTCTGCTATGCAGTGCGGACAGTCCCATCAGCATTTCATGAGCCACGTTATATGGCTGTTGCAGTTCACAATGAGCTCATTATCTCTGCTATATTCCATACAATTAGGCAAGTGATCTGTAGATCTAGTAATTAACTATTTATCTTTCAGGTTTCATATGGTGCAACTTAAAATGGGTGACTGGGATAGGATGCGTAATGGAAGGTCTCATAAATATTTAATTCTGCAAATTAAGTGATTACTAAACTTGAAACTGTTCCCATAGGATTCAAGAATATGTCCAACTTGGTAAATCTATAATTAGGGTTTTTTTCAGTATAGCTAGCTGATACGTTCTTGGATAAATATTCACTATGTATGATAAATCAGATATAATGAAACTACTGTCTGTCTTCAGTCATTTGCATACAGCTCACTGGTTTGTATCCCTAAAAAAAAAGCAGGTAAGACTGTTAGTTTATATGACTTTTCCTGGTGTGTAACAGACTGGAAAGGTGCAGCTGTATGTTAAGATAATTGTACTGGTTTGTGCATGAAGCATAGTGTTTTACATGCTGACATAAAAAATTCTTATGTATATGATGCTGTAACAGTAATATAAAATATGTGTTTCTTACAAAGTTTATAATGAGCTCTACATTTCATACTTGTAAATTATTAGAATAGTAACAAATAAATAAGGGTCTTTGCCAGAGCTACATGAAAATTACTATATATGCCTTTCCTACAGAGTACCCTGCAAAAATTGGTCCTAGAAAATTCAAAATAGCAAGATAGCATGAATTTCATCTCATGCTGCAAGAGATTCTTATGACTTTCTTATGACATTCTTATGCCTTCCTTGACCTCCTGACAGACCGTATCTACTAAGATTTTGGGTTTTTTTTTTACATCGCTCCATTGACATTTTTCAAATACTCTTGGTCTGTCTCTTGAAACTCATTTCTCTTTGGCTTCTTGATGTTTTCTTCCATGAGGCATCATTTTTTCTGAGTAAACATCAGCAAAGCAAAGCTTTCATCTCTATTCCTTCCAGGTACTCTTTTCCCCTATCATTGTTATAAAGTTTGATGCACTTTTCAGGCTTGCAACTTTTTGTTTCCTTCACCTTCTCCTAACCCCATATCTCAACATCCACATACTCTCAAAATCTTCTTTACTCCCTAACACAAACATCTGCAAAAATGTTTAAAATCTGTATTTGATGGAAGCATTTTTCTTTTCACTCCTGATAGGCAAAAAATTCAGTTACAATGCTTTTGAATTTATTATAACCAATATGATAGCTTCTCAGTCAAAATTTCCCCCCATTAATTAATGTTCCTAACCCATATTTTGGGCCATGTTAGAAGATACAGTTCAGTGCATTAGGAGAGCTATTATGTGGGCTGCAAGCTTCTTTTAACAATAGGACAGGATGAAAGTAATCTTGGATTAGAGAGAGGGGGAAAGGGGAAAATGTGGCATTTTAATACATGCCTTATGAAGGAGACACAAAAGGGTTAGGTCTTTCAGTTTATCCTAGTGAGGATCCTGTTCCTTCAGCCTAAGGTCTGCTGATTTTGTTCTTCCTTCTTTTTAAAAAGGAATGTACATTTTGTATTGATTCTTTGCCCTCTGTCTGATACATGCTGGTTTGTTGAAGAAATATCATGTACTGTTTATGGATAGGATGAATAAAATGCACTGAAAATACATGATTCCTTCTGAGATTATGTGCATTTCTGTGTACACAAGTCTTAATCCAGTCTCTTTGAAGTTCACATTTCCTTACATTTTTTTTTGTTTCTGTCTTCCCTGCCAAGTTCTGGATGTAACTGAAAGAGTAGAAGTGTAAGACTCAGATTTATATGACATATCTGAGTTGTCATGAAGTTGAAAGCACTGGAGCCTTGAAGGACACCTACTATTACAAGGCAGCCATCCAGTCTGAAAACTCCCAAAGCTCATATAAGATTGATGTGAGCACTAAATAAAACCTTGAACTGTTTGCATTTTGTTTTGCTTTAAAAGTATTGTTCCTATTTCAGAAACAGAGGATTCTTGATTATCTTCAGATCAGCATACATTAAATTCCTGCATTGCTTTCTCTTGTATTACTGAGAAAAACAGAATTTATATGGAAAAAATCTCATTCAGATAGAAACCCCGTCTCTGCTAGGTCTGAATGGCTACTACAAATGCTATTTTGCTTTCAGTGGTATGGTGTGGATACTTTAATCAGTCAAGGTTTCACGCATAAAACAAGCAAAAAGCCTTCACAGAATTTGAGCACTGGAGCTGTAAAGGGTTAGCCAAATCTGGTGGGCACCAGGACCTGGGAGCTTTCTCCTGTCTCTGTCTGATGAATGTGGCTGCTGCTGTTTCCACTTGCAGGCCTAGCATGGCTGAGCACATCCATCCACTACGGTGCAGTCACAAGCAACACATGGCTGGCCACATGGACCAGCACAGGTCCAACACATACAGCCTGGTCCTGTTCCTCCTCTGCGGCTGGTCATGCTCACTAATGAGACATGCACCCTGTGTAGGTTCACCAGCACACTACATTCACAGGCCCTTCCAATACGAGCACAGTCCTTAAGCCAATCTAATATCCATCTTTGGGTTTGGGGCCCTGTACCCAGTCATGGGCTGAGACCTTGGGTCTTCCCAGGTGCAGGTCTCCCACGTGCTGGCTAGTCCAGCCTTAAGTTGGCTCGTGAACTGCACGTACACACATGCATAATGTAGAAAGCGAGATCACACAGACATTAGGAGAAGGATTTAATGAGAAGATAGGAGATACTGCAGTGATCAGGTACAGGGCTCAGTCACTGACAACTTGCTTACATGTCACTAGCCCCTTTTATGCCCCTTTCTTTCCATGCTTGTTCTTCCCCCATCTACCTTAGGCCCTCTCTGTCTCTTTATCTTGTCTTCTCCCAAATCAATAACAAACCCCACATTACTTTTTTCCTATTGGTCTCAGTTTTGCTACATCTGTACTCAAATTTGGTATTTCTGATATCATTAGCTAGGTAATCACAGCCTTATATGCTGTTACTGATATGGCTACATCGGTACCACTGACCTTGCAAGTTCTGCTCCCCCAAAGGCCCCCAGTGCTCCCTTCAATTACCTGTGAAGTTTGTCTATCTTTCAAATGACTTCCCATTAACCACCTGTGAAATCTTGCCATCCCTCACAGCATTGTCTGTAAATTTTGTTCACATTTCGCTCTGTTATTTGTTATATCCAGCAGTTTCTCATGCCATCTTCAATAGTTCTCATGTTGTGTTGTTAGCTAAACCTCAGGCCTGAGCCACCTCATATCCCTGCACACCTCAACAGCAACATCTCTGTAAGAAATAATTACAACATTTTATTGTGTTCATGAAACATTTCATTTACAAAGTGTAAAACAAGAAATGATGACTGTATTATTATGGCATCTAAGCCAGTGTTTCATGCCAGACTATTTCTGTTAACAAAAGCTTCTGCAAAGTGTGCATCTGTGGACTTGGATAAGTTGCAAATGTCATTTCTATCTGAATGTTTTTTGTAAACCTACAAATTATAAGCCAGTGGTACATGCATTCATCCATTGCACTGCTTACCATTTCTATCTTTGGGAGCTCCCTAAAGCAGATAAGCCAAGCATGCTCCAGCTAGCTTTAGCTGCAGCGCTTGTTCTACCACTCTTTTAGAAAGCTCAGCAAGGAATTGCTTCATTTGGGAGGTTTAGCCACTCATTTCCTAGCATTTGCAAGGCTCTTGGGCCCTGCACTACTGAGCTGGGCGGTCCTGCAATCAAGACCATTTCTCTGCTCCCTGCTAAAATGCATTTCAGTTCGGTTCTCTCTGATGGCTTATCAGCCACACTCTGTAGCTGTGATCTATGGACATCCTGTATTTTTGAAGTGTGCTGCAATTTATCATAGTACCTGTGCTTACTTAACCTAAAATCATCCATTCAGATCCTTAATGTATGTAAACTGCCATAACTCAGTTCAGGCCAAAGAAGCTGTGACAATATAAACCATCCAAAAAACCAGCTAAATAGAGTGAGAATGATGGAATAAGCAACATCCTCTAAGGTCTATTGTTTCTTCTTATGTTTTGTTTTGGCTTGTTTTGTTGGTTGTTTTTTTCTGAGTTGTTTTGAAATTGTGGTATGTAAGTAAAGTACGTGGATGTAATTTTTAGTCTGTATGAAAGCAGTACAGAACAAAACCAGTTGCTTCTGGCCTTTCAATGAAAAGAATGCTAAGGAATATTAAAGATGTTAAATGTAATGCACTGGAGAAATGGCAGTGAATTGCAACCCTGAATTCTATTTTCAGATTCATTCTTGCTTCAAGACTTCAGTCTGACTGGATGCTGATGCTGTTCTTTGCACACACACACTTGACTGTGACAGTCACTGTTGGGCTACTTCTGATCCCTAAGGTATTCGAATCTCCCGTCTCTTCTCTTTTGCCAAGACCAAGGAAGATAAATGTTGTCACGCAGAAGCAATGCTGTATAAAATCCTTCCAGAAAAGGAAGATGCTAAATTTGGCTATGTTGCCTAAAAAGCTGTATATTTTTTTATTTTAAAAACTCTTACACATTTTCAAAGATTCTTTCTTTCAGCTTTCCAAATTCCAGGGGTTTAAAGTACCTAAAATTTTGATGTGATTAATACAAGAAGGAAAGAAACCTGCCTAACGATGCTTATTTCAGGTATTTGGTTGACTGTGCTGCTGCCAGAGTTAGCTGAGATCAGACAAAGAGTTTAGGTGAGGGGATAGAAAGACTAGGATGGACTGCTAAATAAAACTGGAATGAGGAGCTTGGACTAGCCATGTGTTAGAGAGGTTGGGATTTAAATCGGGCAGTTGTTACAGGCTGAAAAAGAAAAGCCCTTTGCAAGTCAGAGCCTGGGACAGACATGCTGTGTATCGGGACAGACATGGCCTATGATGCGGAGCCAGGTATGGTGCTGGGTAAGAAGATGAGTGTGTGTGGGACACGAGAAGATGGAGGACGACAGGAGGCAGGGAAGAGAAGAGACAGAGCTCGGAGCACTGCGGCATGCCTCCCGTCAGGTGCTGGGAGCAAAGTGACAATATGTCAGTCTCACCAGGGGCAGGAGAACCACTGGCAGCTCCACCTGTCTCTAGCAGCAGTCCACAGGATTTGAAGGGAGCACTGTTCTTAGACAGTACCTCAGCAAAGCAAATGATTTTATAATGGCTTTTGAAATGACCAATAATATTAATCAAGAAGTCAAGAGAACAGTAAAGGTGAAAGCTACATATGAAGGAAGGACACTAAGCAGTTCAAGTTGATACCACTTTCAGGTTAATGAAGCTGCTATTCCTGTCTTTTGCCTATGTGTCAGAACAGGCTATGCTGGTAACTGTCAAATATACCTACATTAAATAGGCATAACAAGGGGACACACTGACGCAGCCTTAATACTGAATAACCTTGTTTTAGTTTAAATTACTTTTCTGGTCTTTAGCAATAATCTTACTATTTTATATTCATATACTTTATCACATATCTTCAAAGATGTCTTTCTAGACTAATCTAGAAAATTTGTTGATCTTTCTGAAGCTGACATCTAACTACTGATCAACATTTCCACTTTTAGCTTATTAACTGTGTAACACTGCACAGACTTTTTTTCCAGCATGACAAAGAATTCAAGGAATTACGAGAAGATTCACAGGGTTTAGTTCCATTCAGAAAGTTCTGAGGCCAGATGACTGTGTGGACAATAGTAACTACAGATGAGTGAACCAATATGAACAAATAAATAGCTGACAACCTCTCTCCAACTCTTGATCTGAGCATTTGCTAAAACTTAGAAGAGAGAGATTAACTCATCTCCTTTTTTATTTGTTTCCTTCTTTTTTTTCTCTTGTTTTTTGCTACCTCATCTCTTCCTTTTCAGGGTTAGGATCTAAAATGGGAGAATTACTTTCTGCAGGATTATTCAACAGTATGGAATATAAAATACAGTCTTACGGTTTTAGCAGCCTAATTGGAAATACTGGCTGAACGTCTATTTCCATACTAGCTTAATTTAAATGCAATTTAAAGAGGTTCAAATAAGCATCAAAACAAGTGGGGGTTTTTTCCTTATGAAAATCTCTAAGATTTACCAAGTTAAGCCATCATTAATATGAGTTCCTGCCACACAATACTGATGTTCTGTAGGACACTACTTATGCCAATGATGCCTATAGCTAGTATTTTGAGTTCAGAAAATCACATGAAATCTATAGAAGGATCATTGTGCCATAAAAACTGTTGATGTAAACTCTTACAGTGATGTTCAAGTAAACTTTTGCACTGATGGCAACATGTTTTTTATGAATACTCATTGCAGTTTTCACATTCAAGCAATAACCCAAGAGATGATATAGCTACAGAAGCTTATGAAGATGAGCTTGATATGGGTCGATCTGGATCCTATCTGAACAGCAGTATCAATTCAGCATGGAGTGAACATAGTTTGGATCCTGAAGATATTCGGGTATATATAACTTATTTAAATAGCATTTATTTTCAAGAGCAATACTTTTTCCTATGAGTAAACTCTGAATTACATCCATTTGACTTTTTTTTGCAGATATCAGCTGAAACAGGCCAGCTTAGGTCTCTCAATGATTCTGGTATCAGGTCATGTAAAATCTCATGGAAAATATTCACTAGTGGAAAGAGAAGCTGCATTACTAGTTGTAATAAAAGTCATACTGGAGGCTAAAGAGGAGGAATCATCCACAGCAGGAGCTGTTTATCACTTTACATAGGCTCTTTGAATTATCTTGAAGCGCAAACAGGATTTGCTGTCAGTGTAATTAGTCATTTGTATGTAACATACACATAACTATATAACATCAAATTTTAAAAACACGATTAACAGAAAAAAATAGTTTATTCCTGTCTTACATTATAAAAGGGCTTATGTTCCCAGAATAAAGAATAGCTATAGAGTTCAGCAGGAAAGCATACACCACAGCACTATGAAATCAAACATACAGCATGAATGTATATGAATTGTGCATGCTGTATGATGCACAGCTATGGAAGGTAACATGTTTGTGCATGAGTGTTGAACTTATTTTTGAAGTGGAAAATAATGGGATGCAAGTTAATGGAGAAAATTCATATTCAAGAATTAGAAAAGACAGTGAAGTAAATTTAATGCCATTTTTAGAGCAATGGGTAATGCATTCATCAGGCTGCTTGTTAGACTGGACTTGCTTTGTACATACTAGTTTTGCCATTCACTTTGCTTTGCAGGATGAGTTGAAGAAACTATATGCCCAGCTTGAAATCTATAAAAGGAAAAAGATGATTGCTAATAACCCACATCTCCAGAAAAAAAGGTGCTCTAAAAAGGGCTTGGGGCGCTCAATAATGCGACGTATTACAGAAATCCCCGAGACTGTCACCAGGCAGTGCTCCAGGGACGAGAAGGACCTAGTGGAGCACAGTGCTCTGAAGAATACGGCCATGCTGAGGAAAAACCCACAGGATTCCATGAGTTCTGCAAAGCCAAAAGAAGAGACTTTGAAAAACAGAGTCTTTTCTTTAAAAAAGTCTCACAGCACTTATGATCATGTTAGGGATCAAACAGAAGAACCGAATAGCTTAACTACAGAAAGCACAGAAGTTATAGCGACTGAGAATTCGCTTCTGGACTCCTTGAATGGTAACAAATTAACCAAAAACGCTCCTGAAAAAGTTGAAGCTGTCTCTACTGAATCGGTCCCTTTGGTGTGCAAATCAGTAAGTGCACATAACTTAAGTGCCGATAAGAAGCCTCTCCATCCAAGAACATCTGTGTTACAAAAATCCCTCAGTGTTATTGCTAGTGCCAAGGAAAAGACTCTGGGACTAACGGGTAAAACACAAAGTCTAGAAGAAAGCACTAAATCTCATAAATCTCAGCAGAAGGGTAAAGAGGCCAGCAAAAAGCACACAGCCTCTGATAAAGGGGAACATAAGGATTCCCACCGGAAAAACTCTACCCCCTCTGAGGAAGCAAAGAAAACCCATAAATCTGGAATTATGAAACAGCAAAGGGTTAGTCAAACACCTGCAAATCCAGACACAGGCCCAGGTAAGTCTCTGCACAAGGACAATTTCAACATAGGAGAAGTTTGTCCTTGGGAGATATATGACCAAACTCCTGGTCCTGTGCCTTCCGACTCTAAAGTTCAAAAACATGTGTCTATTGCTTCCTCAGAGCCAGAGAAAAACCACCCTTCCCAGCCAAAGGCGAAGACTCATCATAAGCTGAAGACACCTGAGGGGTATCAACAGTCAAATCAAAAGAGCTCAGAGAAGGTGGAGGCACCCACTTGGGAGACACAAGAGCAGCAGGTCTTTGAAAATGAGAAAAAACAGTCAAATTCCAAGTCTCAGGTTTCTCCTGGACTGAAGTGTGAGAATGTTAATAGATGTACACCTAATACCTGTGCTGGGGAGCAGGAGGAGCTACCCCAGAAAGCACCAGAAAAGGAAAACCTCAATAAACTGGCAGAACAGAAAAAAAATGCCTCTTCCGAGGGAAATGTGCTTTCATCTGACTCCCATAAGCCAAGTAGTTACTTACAGCAACCTTTAGCATCTCGAGCTGAAGTCTGCCCTTGGGAATATGATACAACAGATTTACCAAATGCAGAAAGTGTAGCTTTATCAAACACCTCTGCTATAAGTGCAAATAAAACAGCAACACCTCGAAAATAAGAGGCTTTTGGACTGAGGAGAGTAGCAACATTAAGAAGAAAGACAACAGGAAAGACAGAGGGGACTTAGGCCAAAAGGATCTGAAAATTCCTAAGGAGCATCACTTAAATCAAGGGAATCAGCACTACAAATAAGTAGGAGTTAAGCAAAGTAAATTATCATTAATGTTGTTATTATTTATTTGTTGAGTGCCAACAATGTGATTAGCAGTGCTCAGAATATGTTCCCTGCTCCAAGGATTTTACTGTGTTGATGAAAGAAACCTGCCTTTATGAAATCACTTCTCTTTTAAAAGAAAAAAAATATGGTGGTAACAAACGCACAGTGTAGATCTTAACCGAATTATTTCTGAATGCCACAACCAGCTTTAGCTTGCCCTTGGGACTTTAAAGATCCAGCAGAAGTAGGGCACAGAAAATGTCCTGATGGCAAAAAGGGGTATCAATGAGCAGCTTATTAAAATGACGACTTTTCACTTTACGTATTTAATCTAGATAGCACTGCTAACTCAATGCATCCCAAAAATACATTTTATATAATGATTGCTCTCATTTTCTTATTACTGTGTGTTTAAGTACATTCTTGTGTCTCATATTAAAGCATTCCAGATTGTATAATTTTTGCAAATAACTTTGATATTATGTGACACAACAACACATTTATGCAATCTGCAGATACTTTCTTCTAATTGCAAGTTAAAATACCTGCTGTAGACTTTTTTGTTTACATATAGAATTGCAGTAATCTTTCACTGGCTATGGAAGCCGTAATTGATATTGGGAAATTCCTTTGGGCTTTGGAGATTATTTTTTTTTTCCTTTCCTGTGATTTATATAGTGAATTTTTTGGTTTACTCTCTGTTATTTAAATTTATAGTTTGATACTGTATTATTCAGGGGTTTTATACGCCGTAAGTTACTTGTTATGCACTTCCCTGTTAATGCTCATAGACTTTGTTAATAGTGGAAATTCAGTCGTCTTAGCTGCATATTCTGGTAAGTCTTAGGACAACTTATCTGTTGTTTGTTACTAATTGGAAAATATCATCTAACAAACCAGAATTCTTACTTTAAACATCGATGATGATGATCTTGTTCAGTACTGCATACTGAGCATATCCTGCTAAATAAGACAAGCAAGAATGACAACAAATATACCCCAGAAATGATCACCTGTTTTACGAAAACCAGACAGCTCTGGGAACTGTGTTAGCTAGCTCATATAGAACAACAGTGTACTGTTTATCCCTGTTGGCAAACCTCCAAAAATTGGCCTCTGGAGTGAAGAGAGAAGTCCAAAATACTACTCTTCTGCCATATATGCAATTGTAAGAGATAGTGGGAATGGAAATGATGGCATCTCTCTCCACTCTCCAAAATGCTTTGATTTTTTTTTTATTTATTTATACGTACATTTACAGTAAAAGAGTTTAATACAGTGCTAATTTTCAGTAATAGCTACAGTCCTCATCGTGCATATGAGCTTAATTCATAGATGGCCCATTCACAACTATGGGTCTTAGTGATGGTTCGCCATCAGGGTCTGAGGATGCATTGTAAAGATTCTGAGGAGTATCACTGATAACAAAAAACCTTCAGCCATCTAAATGCAACACCAGTAAAGTGCTACTCAGTAGAATTGGCTATACATACAGTACTCCAAAACAAAGACAGCTCAGTCCTAAAGAACTTGTGCAATTTGAGAGAAGTGATGGGATTCAGTGGAGGAACATGAAATGAGGATGATTGAATAGAATGTGTTGTTTAATATATATATAATATATATAAAAATAGATATTTATATATGTTTAATATATATATAAAATGTCATATCTAATACACACGTGCACATACACATATGTAGTATAAACTGATTTTTTGTGGCATCGTAGAAAAAGTGGCTTCAGATAAAATGTAATGAGCAGAGGGACTTAGGCAAGCTGGGCATGAGGAGGACTTCTTTTGTCCTTTAGAAAGGACAGGGGTCTGTGGGCATGTCTACACTGACAGATCAGGATGGATCTGATCTTTGTACTGCCTCTGCTAAGCCCGAACCTGGAACGTGCTGACACCTGAGCCAGCTGGGGACAAGTCGACTCAGGTCTCAGTGCTGTCTAAACACATTGGCCTCACTCATAAATTCTGCTCATTATCTCCAGATTAAAGTGGCCGAACTGCCCCAACCAACCTGGTTAGCCTGGATGGTGCTCAGTTCCACCATGGGGACATGCTGACTTAAGTCTTTGCTACCCTGGGCTTGTCTGACTCTCCCACCACTCTTTTGTAGGGTGTAGTTATGGCCTAGGAGATACGGTCTTTGCCTTCAACACACATCTTCTGGCTGGGACCCTTGCAACCCAGAATCCCTGTTCACCTGTGAAAGGAAGTCAGACATCTGTGTCTGGGTGCTTTGGACATCTGTGCACGCACTTTGCACACACACTGCCAGTGGTATCCTACATCCAGCCCGAATCCGGCTCTTTGCTTAGTGTGGAAAAGAGCCGAGGTTAGACCCGGTGCACCCAGATTCTCCTCTCCCAGCTCCAGACACTCGTGGATTTGTCAGTAACTTTTCTGTCAACTTCAGTGGGATTTGATCAGCTCTTCAGAGAGCAGGTAACCCTAAATTTCCTTGTATGGGAAGAAGTCCATCCTGAGAACACAGCTTTCTGGGAGTCCTCCAGTACTCTGTGTGCAGTGATGCACAACTTCAAACCTGCTGAGTATGGTGACCACCTCGTGCCTCTGCTACTCCTCAAGGGAGGTTCTGCAGCCCATCTCAGCAGTGGTTTGTGTGAACAGGGTGGGGGGAACAACCTATGGCAGGTTGCTCTGACTCACTAACAGGAGTCAGCGCTTTGTTGGAGCCAGGCACTGAGGTTAGAAGTGGTCATCCATGGAGGAGTCATGAAAGGAGATGTTGGTATGTACTCACTGCCTCTTGGGAGACAGACGGTCACAAGGAGCAGGTGCCAGCCCTGGTGCCCTTGCTCATCTTGCCCTCCATCCTTTAACTAAGGGCCAAGCAAGAACATGCTGCCCCTGCCCTGCTCTGCAGCAGCCATATCAGGGTGCAACGTACACAAAGGGTGAGGGGATCCACGTCAGCAAAGTGTCCACACAGTACCACTGCCCCTTGCATCACTGGCAGGATCAAGCCCTTCATGCATGACTGTATCTGTGCCACCACTATCTATCTACAATTCCTTGCTCGTTTTCTTTTCCCTTTCTTTCTATTTTAAAAGATAACTTCATTAGAAACACGGAAACAAAGCCCATTCCTTGGCTGGTGTAAAACAGCCCAGCTGCATGGCAAGCAAAAGAATGATGGCTGATTTACCAGGGAAGGTACTGGCTTGTGTATTCTTGTTTGGTTCTGTTTTCTTTCATCCTGACCCTTTCCCTCACTTCTTAAAAAATGTCTGTTATGGTTCTTTAGGCTTGTTGTAGTCACATCTCCTAAGACTGGTAACAATTGGAGAACTTTCATTTAGAAAGCAACAAAGCTTTCCCCAGTTTATTTAGCAACTGATATTTGGGCTACAGATTCAATTGGGACTTGAAATTATTTTGCACCTAAGAAAATGAGGGGCCAAACTTCTCGCAACTATTCTATTTCACTATGATGCTGCTAGAAACATTGCTTAATGAAGACTTACTAAGTTAGACATAAATAATGTTCTGTATTTCATAGATTTTTTCTCCACCAGCATATATTGGCTAGATTGCTTAGTTGTCTTTTTCTGGAGTTTCATTGTCATTATTCAGTCAAGAGAAGTGCAACTCTAGAATTAAGATGTTTTCTAGCAGTTCTGTTAAGAGAAAAGATAATAAACACTAAGGTCACAAACATTTGCTAGGTTGTCCTTTTAAATGCATGTGCAAGCTGCATCTCTCCTTTATTTCTAAGCCATTGTTTATAAATAATTAGATTTATACCAATCTTATTAGACTTGTATAATTTATGCAAGATTATATGCTTTAAAATATAAATCAGTACACACCTATCATCAGCTTTGGTGGCATCATAGACCTGAAACTGGACGATACTTTTATATTAGCTCTCCTTAGGCTTTTGCATGCATATGACAACAGGCAGGCCTGAGAAAACGCTGCCTTTTGACTTTTAACATTTTAGCTACTCCAAGTTGTAGAGTATATAAAGCTGTAAGTCTCTTCACTTTACAATGTGGTTCTTATAACAATGTTATCTGGCAACCAACAGCATCCACCATGAAATACTTGATAGATTTATGTTGTAATGTGTTGCAGCATGTAAATAATGTAACTTCTCTGCAATAAAGCACATTTATATGAAATCTGTCTGCAGGCTTTTGTGTTGTGATTTTCTGAAGTCACTACTGATCTAAATTAAACAGGTTTCTCATCAGACTTGTAAAATAACTAATAATTAGTTTTACAGCTTGTATGATCTGATCATGTCATAAGCATTTTCCAACTTTTCCTCATACTTTCTTGACATCATCTTGACATCTTGTGTACTGTGTCCAGGATTTCAGGAGTAGCTCTCTTTTAGTGGCTGCAATTTTGAGATCAAAATTGTAGGGTCCATGCTATATTCTTCTGAATTTAATGGCAAATAGAATGTTACAACATATTAGGAAATAAATAGATAGCATTTCATTATGTAATTGTAAAATCCTATAGCTCATCTGTACTATATGTGTGCGTGGCTGGATTCCTCCTCTAAAATACATGTCTAACACACATAGAAAAGGTAGAAAGAATGGTAACAAAGATGATCAGAAACAGACAATGGCTCCTGTGTAAGGGGTGACAAATGAACTGCAACTTGTTTAGCCTGGGAGAGAGATGACTGAGAGAGGGATGAGACCTATATAAAATTACAAATGGTCTGAAGGTAATTAGGAAATTGGTATTTGCTGTGTTTTGTCCTGCTGGAACTGCAGAACACTCAGGGTGGCCATCATGCAGCAGTTTAAAACAAATGAAGTTTTCTTCTACATTTGGCATAAATAAATTGTGGAGCTCGTTTTCACAGATTGCTGTGGATATCATGAGTTCAAAAACCATTGGAGAGGCCATGGAAGAGAAATCCATCAAGATCCCTGAACATGGTAGATACAAAACTCTTAAATCCCTAATCTGTAGATGGCTGATAAGTAGGAGAATTGTCTTTGCATAATCACCCAGTTTTCTTTCCATAATTGCCCACTGCTGGATATGGTGCTAGGTGAGCATTTCATCCAGCACAACCTTTGTATGTCCTTATGTCTGAATAAATATAGTTAGGCTCTTTTAGATTATTTTCTGTTGTTATCCCTGTTTTTTTTAATGACCCATTTTGATGCAAGAGTTCTGCTAAGTTCTTGCACAGGCATATATATATATATTTTNAATGCTGCTGTCTGGGTAACCTGTCTGAGTCATGGTATCAGGCGTAATGGGGACATGAGGGGGAGAGAAGGGGAAGGGAACTACCTACGTTCAGTAAATGAACTGTGTACAAGTCCTTTGCAAGCAAGAAGTCCAGATATCAGAAAAGTAGGGCCTGGAGTTTTTCCTCTGAACCACTTCATGGGGCTCAGCACAAACCTTGGGCAGCTTTGCTTTCTCTGGCACAGGGTGTCCAAAGTAATAGTGGCCTTCTTAGCTCCACTTCTAACATTTTCACAGCTTTTAAAAAGTAAGGGAATTATTTCCAAAGTTCTGTGGCTTTGGAAATCATCAACAGCTCTATTTTCCAATACCCTCTTGCTTTTCCTATTCTAAAATGTATTTCAGTCAAGAAGAAACTGTGGCTGTGCCTGCTCACCCATGAGAAGCTGTAGGGGTGGGGTCCCACCAGCAGCCTGCTGGCACCCGCGGGGAGGGTATTGAGAAGACAGAGATGGGCTCTTGACAGTGGTGCATGGTAGGAGGAAGAGAGGCAACGGGCGTAAATTGAAACAAGAGAGGCTCAGATGGAATATTCAGAAAACTTTTTCACTGTGAGAAGTCAAGCAGTGGAGAAGGTTACCCAGAGGTTGTGCAGTTCCCATCCTTGGAGCTTTTCATGCACCAACTGGATAAAGCCCTGATCTTGTAGCTGAACTTGCTTTGAGCAGCATGTTGGACTGGAGACCTCCTGAGGACCTATCTGAATGGTGCAATCATCCTATGAACAGTGTTCACTACTAGAACATGTCCTTCACATCACCCGTTTGAAAGCCTGCAGATGGATACCCCAGGCAGCTTTGACTCCTGCCTAAGAGTACAGCACATGTAGTCATTTATACAATACGTAACTGTGGGCAAGCCCTCTTAACAAACACCAGCTGCTGTAATACAAAGGCATTTTGCTTTTGTTAAGATCCCCACAGCCCAGAGTGATCACAGTGACAAAGTGAAGAAGGAAATTACTTTGTTTAAAGCTGGTTGGGAAGAACAGTTTTAGCTGCATACGTTGAGTGAGTGCTTGAGCTGGTGAACAGTTGAAAGACTGTCTTCCACAAAAAAAAAAAAAAAAAAAAAAAAACCACA
>VYZV01045586.1:76824-136999 GCA_013401275.1 Pandion haliaetus
TTGGACTCGATGATCTTAAGGGTCTATTCCAACCTAAATGATTCTATGATTTTATACTAATTTATCTCTCTTGAACATTAAGGAAGTTCAGGTTCAAGTTCAAGTTCAAACATCAATGCTGATCATGTACATGTCTAAAGTATAACCAGGGTAAGAGCCACCACTGTTGTCTTTACTGAGAAAGCCACATTTCCTTCCCAGAATACCATTAAGCAGGATTACTACTTAATTATGAGTAACAAAACCCATTTATGTCAGGTTTGTCAATAACTATAATTGTTAAGCTTTCATTTAACTTCTGTGGGTATACTGTAATTTCCCCCCCCCNNNCCCCCCCCCCAATATTTCATAATTATAATTATCCATTTTAATCTTCTTATCTTGAATAAGCTTGAAGCACTTAATAGAAGTTTGGGGGAGTCTCAAGTTTGCACCAATTCAGTTAGTTTGCTGTCAGGAGGTGAGTGAAGTCTTTATTCTTAACTTGGTCCTTGTGCCTGCAGTTCCTGCACCACCTGCCTGCTGGCCAGCCTGGGCTCTTTGCTACAACGTGCTCTCTTGCGCCACGAAAGCTGCTTTGACTTCAGCCAGAATCCCTCTGGGAGCATCGATGGTAGGCAGTTGGCAGTGTACCACGAGTCTGTGCTACAAGTCTTCGAACTTGCTCTTGTACCATGCTTTCATGAATAGCCAACCAAAGTAATGTATATAATGTATATGTATTTACATGTATATATGTGTGTGTGGTGTGTGTGCATATATATATATATATATAAAATTCATTTGAATACACACGTAGGCACACATACACATCTATATCCAGCTATCCCTGATTTATCTCCTAGGTGCTGCCTAAAGACCCCGACATATAAAAGCAATTATTTAAAAAATACAAACTAAATCTCTAAAAGCAGGAGGCTAGTACAGTATCCTAACTTTATTGTCATGCAGATGTATTCTATCACCATTGTAGCTGCAAATCCATTAGGTTGTACCTTTCCTCCAGTAATGTTTATGCAATGCTCCAGATTTGAATTGATCGAGTAAGAAGACAGTTGGTCCATGTACATTGAATACATGCTACTTTGGAGAAATGTGACTCAGAATAAAGTGCCGTTGGGGAGGTTTTCTGTGTTATATCTACTAAAGTGAGTCACTATGGAGGGAACTGCTGCCTTTTGCAGGCAGACCTTTAGACAAGAGACTGTGAAACATCAAGAAGTTCTGAAACATCAGCCTTGTTCTAGAAATCCTTTTATGTAAAAGGAAGCCAATCTACTGCAAACTACTCTGACATGAGATGCTAATCCAAGTCTTCTCCTGTCTCGGTTCATTGGGGTTTACTGTCTGGCAGTGTTTTTCCCAGAGTAGAAGACTGCTCTGGTGGTGTTAACATTCCCATTCAGAGGTTTCCAGTGTACAAAATGCTTCTACGTTCTGTACCTGAGTGTTATAAATGACTATGCTATTGCAGCTGTAGTCTTGATTGATGCTGGCAATATACTGCGTTCTTAAGATCTTACTGAACATGGTTAAGGTTAAACATATATGGCAGCAGCCTGAAGAGAACTAAAATGTTTAAGTTACAAGAGAACCTATAGCAACTTATGAATTCAGCCTCAATTTTGAATCTAAAAGAAATAGGAGCATTTTTGAAAGTAAGGAAATACATAGCTAAAATACCTTGGAAACCCCAGCTCTGCCCCTCTAGCAACAGCAATCCAACTTCCTTCCTCCTGGCAGAGCTTCTCCAAGACATATGTTCTTTGAGCTGATACACAGTGTGTTGCCATTAGGGGAGGACTAAGGAGAGCTGGAAAAATAAAAGCCCTGTTTTGTGGAGAGTGTCATTGCTTGCTTATCTTTTCAAGTTTAATTATAAAATCTAGGAAGAGTGACTGTAGCTTGGAGATCATGGCAATGTTGGTGCATCACGGAGAGTTATCTTCTCTTTGTTTGACCAGGTGTACGTGATGAATTAAAGAAGCTCTTACTGAGGAAAGGTACATCAGTACATTGCCATGAAAAGTTTCAATGGGCTGGCATTTTCTGACAGCAATATGAAAGGCCTAATGAAAAAAAAATCTGAACCAGCGCCAGCAAGGGTATCTGTGCTATTGTCCTGGCACAATAAGCATCCTCTGTAGCTTAGTTTTTGCCCTTTGATACATTGCTTTCAGAAAGGCTTAAAAAAGCTTCCAGTAGCTATTGCTGCTGTCTCCCACTAAGCCAGACCGCTGCATGGCATTACTTCTCTTCCTCAAAGTTAATGCTGAGGAAGTCAACAATAAGATGAAAAAGTGATCTTAAGCTGCGTCTAAGAACCATTGTTTGCTAGAAAGGGAGCTGGAGGAGTGGCTTCACTCATGGTTTGCACCTCTGTGGTTGAATCAGACAGAAACACATTTCTTCCCTCTCCCTGTCCTCCTACACCCTTAAATAATAATGCAGGAAAATATTTGAAATAAATGGTTAGTTCTTTGATAGAAATGTGTATGTTTAGTTTCATTACTTAAATGCAGGGACTTCATTAGGTGGAGAAATCAGCTTTTGTTTATATGAATTTATATGAATTAAATAGCTGCAAAGAGGGTCACAAAAACACAAATCCTAAAGGCTCAAGCATCAGAAGGCAATTAAAACTTGAGGCTTTGCACATACTGAGAGAAAGAGCGGCTATACAAAAATAACTTTGAGGAGGATACTTTCATGGCAGAGGAGCAGCTAACTCCTACATGAAGCAACACATAACATGCAGCCTACTTTTTGCCAGGAATGAATTCAAGGGTCCCCAAGGGTGAACACTGTCACTCTGCGTTCACAGCTTCAGGTGCAAGAAATTCCACTGCAGTGCGCACTTAATCCTTTAGAGGAGCCTGGGAAACCCAGCCTGGACTTTGTTACACTCTTCATTTCAGAAATCTTCTTACAAATCAATACCCGCCCCACTGCAGGTTTCATAGAGAGCCCTTCACTGAGCAGATGAGTTAATTCTCATCATCTCCTCCTCCTTTTCCAGCAGCACTGGTCTCTGGGGATTAAGGATCCAGGCAATCATCACAATTTCTCCTTCATGCAGAGGTGGATATACCTGGGTGAGTATCTAGGCCACCTAAAGATATGGAACTGCCCTGTCCCAGACAGCCGGGGCATTGCTTGTGTTTGCTGCTGGATTTCCAGGGTCTCTGAAATAATCTTTTTACAACACTGCTTCAGAAAAAACACAGTAAGTGCTTCAAATTCCATGTCTGATTTAAGCATTCCTTGAGCTCTATTTGAATCAGGAGCAAAACAACCACTTCTCCAACACCAGTGGCCATATCAATTAGTCAAAGGTTATATTTTAAGCAGAATTCTCTGTGGGAGGCTACATTTTCCCATTAGAAACTTCCTTCTCCTTCTTGATTATTTCTCCATCATTACTGGTATTTGTAATTCTTCTCATTTTCTGAGAACATCATTAATATTATGCACCAAATATGTAATGAAGTGACTAAAAAGAGGTAAACTAGTTCGCAGTAGAAAGCCAGAAGTGTACCAGGCTGTGGACTAGCCTGTAAAAAGCAGCTCCAAGTATGAGGCCAGAACCTCACAGCTTTATATGTGGATATCTATTTCATACAACTGCCTCTTACTAATTTATTTATTCTTCCTCTGAGCCTCAAGTAATGTAACTACTGGGAGGCTGTGAATGCATCGTGTGGGCATAGAATAGGAAAAAAAATTGGGCCCAGCATGTTTCGATCCAAAGATGTGGAAAACTTTGATCATTCGTTAGGCAAGAAAGAGCAACATTAAAATCCATTTCCTGGTACTAAAATTAAATCAAAAGTGCAGAAATGAGTTCTGCAGCCTGCCACCAGCCTGATCCTTCTAGGGGCTGCAGTTTAGGCTAACATTGCAGCAACTGTATTTACCTAATTCTGATTGGAGAGTATTGGTCCCTCAGGGCTTCAGAAGAAGTCAGTCTCCTCTACATTGTGTTTTCTTTTTTTCCTCTGTAAACTTGTTACGCTCAGGTTTGGATCTGAAAGCTTTTTCTGTCTCTGTGTTTCTCTATATTTCAGGTGGCTTTGTTAAATGAATCTTCCTAGGGTACCATGGTACTTGCAGCATTGCAAAGACATGCTTGGTGCTGTGAGAAATTTGGGGTAAAAGCAGATCCTTCTTATCCTTGGGCTTTCCACTTCATGTGTTATTGTGTCCTTCCTCCCCTGCACTAGGGAGCACTGAAATCCTGTGAATACCACGTTCGGGCCATTTGCTGGAGAAAGACAACCTGGAAATGTGAAGTATCTCTTTACTGTGGCAACTTCTGTAAGCAAAACATGACTGGCAAAAGGTGTGAGAGACCATACTTCTGGCTAAAGGCAAATATAAATCTTGATAACTAAAAAGGCTTTACAGACAGGAATAAAAATACAATGCATCTCTGATTTGCCATTTTCTCTTTAAGTCCTCCTAAATAAACTGTATAGACAAAGTATATTTTATACATGAGGTCAGTGAAACCACACAAAACAGGTTGGTGAAGTTCATTCTATTTTGTGATTCCCTGAGAGTTAACATGGATATTATCTTCAGAAAACAGAACATAAGACCTCTATCAGTCAAAACTATAACAGTGGTTGGAATAATGTTGTTAAACATGTGAGTGAATCTTAATATAGAAGCACAAGTATTGTCATACTGGCTTCCACATATCTCTGGCTCCCATATACCTCTCACCCAGTAGACTGGCTCAGTAAAGAAGCAAGTGGGGGATCCTCAAAGGAAGATGCAAATATTGCTTTAAGAGGTCATTATAGAGTAAGCAGCCTGTTAGGAGGTAGCCCACTCACTCAGAATAACTGTGTCACTGATGTTCGCTCTCCCGTTGTTAAATCCTGCTTTGTTGTGGTGATCGGATTTTAAATCCTTTTTCTGGTCACAGAGAGATTGCTGATTGGTGATCTGCAACAACAAACCCTCAGTGTAATCTCTTATGCCGTTTCTTCTTAATCTAATTCTCCCTGCAAGTTTCCCCACTGCCGATGCTGAGCGGTGGGGAGGGTGCAGGTGGTGGTTCAACCTAGCACCACCAAGGCTGGAGCCCTGCTGGTCCTGGGAGGTCGTGGAGCTCTGAGGGCCACTCGGAGCACATAGAAGAGGAGCAGCCACAGGCCACTAATCATCCACCTCAGGCATCTGAACTACATACCTGTTTTTTAACTGGCGGTACTAATTTAGACTGCCATTATCTCTAATTATGCCTTCCAGCTACCACTCTGCATGCCACCTCTCACCTCACTGCTCATCCAGCTTCGCTGTAGTAGGTCTTCCTGAACTCTTCTCCGTTTCTCATATTTTAATGCAAATTTGGGGGGGAAGGGGCAGTGTTAACTGCAAATTATCTCATTTTACTGGACTTTTCCCACAGTAATTAGTAAGCAGGTCACATACCATTCTTGGAGTGAATATTGTAGGCTCATCTTGTGCTGTGCTGAAAACGCATTTATTCTGATTGTTTGCTTCATTAACTGCAATTGAGTCTGGTAAAAAAAAACAACTTAGGTAAAAGATTAGTGAGGCATAGTTTTTCTTTGGCAAAGTTCTGGCAAGAACCTCATGATATCATGATTACCTAACAGTTTCACCATTTCACATTTTAAGTGATTGTTACAGCCAGTTATATACTACTGAAAATAATCTGGACAAATACCTATTGCTTTCTGTTTCTCTCTTACAGCCATTACATTTTAAGAGCTGAAAGAGCAGACTATGAGAAGTAGGAAATCCCAACTACTCGGAGGTGTTTAAGCCAATAGCCCATTGCAAGTGAGGAGTGTCCAAAGTGAGTCTATGAGAGCACATCTGGTGCAGAAGTTACAGATGATCATTCAGACCTTGGTGGTGTACGTTACAGTAGTGGGCATAACACAAGGGTATAAAGGAACCATCATCATGCCATAGATTTACCTTACCCCTACTAGATACAGCATTAGGCAGCCAAAATTTAATCTTGGGCTATATAAAATGAGTTGGTGACACTTGATTAAAAACATGGTAAGATTTACAAAATGGGACTTTAGCGTCATTCTGTTTGTTCTACATTTATTGCTAGTTGAATAAAGCAAGCCTAAAGGGATATCCTGCATGAAAAAGGCTTGTTTTCTTGAAGGTTAAGTTCATTAAATCAAATTCTAACCTTTCAGAGTTTCCGCTGCCTGAGCCTTTCTGCTCCCTGGACCTCCAAGCAAAACTGTCGGTCCACAGATCTCACTTTTCCACAAACATTCCCCACTTTTCCAACCATTAAATGCCCCTCCTTGTTCTTGAAGTGTTTGCTGCCATTCGTCAAAATGCAAAAAACTAAAGGACATCTTTGAAGCAACTGTTAAAACAACATGGCTTCAGTTCTAAAGGAAATACTTTGCAAAATAAAACCATTTCTGCAATCACAGATTTCCCAAATTGGCACAAATGTATAGTTGTAAGAACATCTGCACGTGTTTACACACACATATAATATATATAAACATATATATGTACACAGACGCACACTTAAGCAGGTAAGATACTTTTTAACTTGCTCTGGTGGCAGTACTGTGGCCCTCACCTGAATACATCATGTACCTTTAACTCCAGCCTGAGATGAATAGATTGCCGGCTGAACGGAGTCTTTTTATAGCACTAGTCCGTGGGGAAATTCTTCAACAAAAATGCTTTTCTGATCACATTTGCAATTCATATATGCTATGAACAGGATTCTATTAATTGAACACTAAAAAAAAAAAATCCCAATTATTGCATATATTATTAATGGACTTCATGCATCTACAATAAGCAAAACAGTAATGTTCAGTACCAATGCACATTCTGAGAGTTTTCTCATTGCAGTTTCTGTACAACTGCTCTTCAAATGGTTATTTTTTCCTAAGGATTTCTACATTTAGATGACAAATCAAGCTTCTCTAATTGCCAAATTGTATCTGCTCCTTCACCAAGAGACACCTCACAGAGCTTCTGAGTCAGAGTAACCAGGCAACCCTAAGCCTCTAGACTAGGATGCAAAGAAAAACGTGTACTCCTACAGCAAGAAGAAAAATGATCATTTCAATCTCTATTCAAAAATTTGTCATAATAGATATAACATTTGCTGTGACTCAAACATTTTAAAGGGTGATGTAAATCCTCAGGCTCCCAAGATGTCCCAGCCAGAAGCTGAGGCGTTTCTTGCCAGTTCTCCAGTGCTGCTGGGCAAACTGGAGCCCTGACGAGAGCTGGTCGGGCAGTGCCGGGCCTCTGAACTCTAGCATGGTAATTCCTTTTGATTCCTGTTAACTGTGTAAAGTCATTCCAGGGAGATACCAAACACCAATCTATTGTTTTCCCTCGGGAGAAATCCCCTGATGGTCTGGTGGCCAAGTCTTTATAGTGCAAATTCCTGCAGATCCCAATGATGGCCTTCCACCAGGGGTAGCTGCATAAGCCCAGCTGTACTTTGAGTCTCTGAGGTTTATCCAATGACCTGACAAAGATCACAAAATCATATTTATTGCAAAAAAACAACCTTACAAATAACTATTTATACACTTCCAAGCATTCCATTTGTCAAAAAGGAAATCTCACAGGTCTTATGTTTGTCACATCTTCTCCTGGGACTATCTCTGTTCTAAGCTTAGTGGGTAACATTTTCTACAACTAACAAATGCATTGCTCCAGAAACCCTTTGTCCTACCAGGCCAGACCAGACTGTGTTTCCTCTGCAGAGAAGTTGGGAACACACCTGCTGTCAGGCCCATGAGGACATATCCTGTGGAAAGCCACCTCTCTGTGGCATTGTATCTGTCCCATGATTCTCCAAAAGCACAGTTCCCATGGTAAAACATGGCAGCTAAAAAATAGATAAAATGTTGTTAGGCATAATTCCTGTCTAAACTACCATGTGAAAGGGTAGAGGTGAGAAACTGAATGTTAAGAGTCAGTGATGCCAAAAAAACCCAAGAAGCAGCCAGAGGAAAGGGCCACCAGCACTGGTCATGATTTGGAAGGTGGCTAAAATGGGGACTCAGGACGTGTCTTGGGGTGCTCCCACATCCTGGGGAGTGCTGCCCTGCGCTGTGGGCAGTGCCAAGGAGGAGTGCTGCCTTGGCTTCAGCAAGGAAAGCAGCAGGCTGGAGGGCCAAATATTCAATGGTGATTATGTGCTTGGCCCTCTCTCAGAGGTAGGCATCTCCCATAGCTAGGCAGTCGGGAGGCATAGGTGAAATTCACTTTCCACAGAAGTAGCAGTTTAGGCCATCAAATCCCTGTCCTGATTGCTTTTGGTCAGCTTGGCTTCTGGATGCAGAGTGCTAAAATAGCAGCAAAGTGACAGATCTCCTCTGAGCTCTCTAACCTTCCCTTCTTTTAAATGACATGTCTGTTTGCTGATGCCCAGCCTCCACCCTGCTCACTTTGGGGAGCTTTTGCCCCACTCGTGGTTGTTAGTGGGTGACCCAGGGGCTAGCGGGTCTCTTTTCCATCGGTGGCTGTGGTTTAGAGATTTTCATCACAGTCCAAAGGGTTGCTCTCCTGCCTTTAAAAAGCTGACACCCCCAGATTATTCAGCAGCACTCAGCCACCATGAGGTGCCTCAGGTTCAGTTACACAAGACCATGAAGGTCTCGGCTACACTGTGGGTATACAGTTCCCAGGGGAGTGATGATTTCTGCAGGTTAATATCAGGACTTCCTGGTGTTTAACTAGGAAGAAGAATGAAATCTAAATACTGGAATTATCTTTGCATGTAGGTGTGGCATTTACTCTCCTGTTTTCAATGGTAGAGAGTTACCTTATTGGAGATACTTCTAACAAAATCCTCTGGGACTATTGCTCCTCGCATGTATTTGCTTCCCTGTTGTCTCCTCGGGGGCTGCAGCAGAGGGGAGCAGCAGACCTCAGCTTTGCTGGTCCCTCTGGCTTCCTCTGGAAAGGCTCTTTGAGGATGTTCTCAGGATCTTGGAAGAGCAGGACTCTTTTTTTTCTTTTCTTTCTTTTCTTTTTTCTTTTCCTTTTTTTACTTTTCTCTTCTCTTCTCTTCTCTTCTCTTCTCTTCTCTTCTCTTCTCTTCTCTTCTCTTCTCTTCTCTTCTCTTCTCTTCTCTTCTCTTCTCTTTTCTCCTCTCCTCACCTCCTTTCCCTTCCCTTCCCTTCCCTTCCCTTCCCTTCTCTTTTTTTTCTCACACCAGTCCATTGGTTTCTTCCAGCCACTTGCACTTTGGACCCTGGCCCCAGGGACAGACACTGGGGCCTGTGCCACACCCTCACAGAGAAAAATGCTTCAGCTCAGACCATTTCCTGTTGGCCCCACTAGGTGACAAGGAAGAGGAGGAAGAGGAAGAGGAAGAGGAAGAGGAAGAGGAAGAGGAAGAGGAAGAGGAAGAGGAAGAGGAAGAGGAAGAGGGAGTGTTCACTGGCCCCAGTCCTGGACAGAAACCAGCTGCATGCTGAACTTCAGCTGTGGACCTTAGCTCAATTTATTTTGCTGGAACATATGTGGATGTTTCCATTATTTGCCTTGGGTAAAGGGATTTAGGTACTTGTTCAAATGCATAAATTAAGGCCTTAATAGTCAATTTGTTTCAAGTAAAGCTGCTCCTGGAGTTTGATGTAGTTTGAGGCATTAAGAGATGTGACTGGGCCCCATACTGGGTAATTTTTCATTTCTGCCATTCTTAGAAGCATATTGGATTACTGTGTTGGTGTTTTGTGAAAAATCACAGCATGAGAAATGCTGTAATCCTGGTATCTGAAGTGCTCTGGGCAGCCTGGCCAGAGAAGGCTGCACACACAGGCAGGGCGGGCGGGAGAGGGGAGAGCATCCAAGGGGCAAAACTGATCAATGGGCAAAGGGTGTTGGGACAGTGCTGGGTGCCTGGCAGCCAGGCTGGAAACAGGTTCAGCAGTGAAACTGGGAGCAGTCAGGAGAGTCACAGGGCTGTAAGCGAGAGAGGCGCAGGGCCCTTCCCCGAAGCCTTGTCACCTCTCAGAGCTGTCTGGATGTGGTGCTGTGTCTCCCGGCCCCCAGGAAACCACCAGTGCTGGCACCTCCCCATGGCTGGGGCTGCCCTGTGCCTGCACTGGGGTGGGACAGCTGGATCAGCCCACTGAAAACATCCACTGCAGATAAAGTGTCTAATGAAATCTACGGCTCCTTCAGGGTAGGGAAAACCCACCTGCAGGCCCCCAGTGCCCATCGCAAATGTCCCCATGCCTCCCACCCATGAGCCTCCCCCAGTCCCCCTTCCCAAAACAGCCTCCCTGCAAACTCTCCCTCTCGCGGGCCCCATACCACTCGCCACGCATCCCATGCAGGGGCACAACGGCACCACCCAGCAGCACAATGTTATTTAGCATTGAAAACTGAATTCAGAGGACATTCCTTAAAAGCTCTATTTTGTAAAATGTACGGCCTTACATATGGAGACGTATGGCCTTACATTTATAAGGAGTGTTTTCAAGGCGAGCAGCGGCGCAGAGCTCCACCTGGTGATGCTGCAGCATCTCTGCCACACCTGGATGGGACTGGGACACTGTTGTGCAGCTCTTTGCTGTTGGTGAGAGCTCTTGGCGCTCATTCCAGCTTCCACTTGTAGCTTCTGCTTATGAGGGGCCAAATGATATTTTAAATGAAGGAGTTTTAAGGGGAAAAAGCCCTACAAGAATAACACTCGTATGTGTTGAACCATTTCTATCATGAGGTCGATCTAAGTGTTCACAATAGTTATCTTACAGCACTACAAAATCCTAAATAACATTTCCCCTCTTTTGTAGGTCCCAATACAGTTCAAGACTTGAAAAAGGTTATTTCAGTGCTAGTTCAATGCTTAATCAGGCACTCACTCAAATCCAAACTTTCCCAAACTATACAGAGCAGGGAATATAAAGTGTGCTTTATTTGCAACTGTCCTAAGCATTTGACATTTCTTAGTGAAATCTGCTGGATTTCTATGATATTCAGTACTCATAAAAGCTGCTGAGTCAGATCAGTAGGTATTTGTGACAACACAATTTCTTTATCTATAATTAACTGCAATGGAAAAAAAGTTCCCCCAAGTGGTTCCTAAGCCCATTGCAACGTAAAGTAAAAGATGTGGATGGCTGTGGAAGGAAAAATGCCTTTGTTTATGTGATGGTTACAGAATAATAGAAAAGAGAGGTGCAAGGTAAGTGAGTGAATATATAAGGATGCTACACAGTATTTATGCCTCTCCTCTTTACTATACTGCCCAGTTTCTCATTGCCAGGTAGCATTTTAGTAATCAGAATAAAAGAAACCGCCTGTGCTTCCAGCAAGGTGTTCTACACCTTGGTTTTAGGAGACGAGCACGCAAAGGAAACACAGTGCACCAGGGGCTGCCCCTTGGCGCAGGCTGCAGCAGGTAGGCATGGGCAACGAGAGCCGAATGCTCAGCCCCAGTGCAGAGCACTGCATGGATGGGCACTTCGTCACACCCATGTGGCAGCCTCCTCCAAGCAGGCATGGGATGGGAAGAGCAAATCGCCACTGCATACTTCTGGTTTGTAAGCACTGAAGAGCAAAGGATAAAGAACAGACTAAAAAAAGAAGGTGGGGGCTTAAAAGACTCATTAGCTTCAGTGTGCTTTGCTGCAGGTGCTGCCTGCTGCTGCCTTTCCTCCTGTGCGCAACTCTGTGGAGTTCCTGGGCCTAGTTGGGTGTGAGGCATGTGAGGCGTGAGGGAGCTCATTGCATGGAACAAACCAGTAGCATCTACAGCTCACATCCTGGTGCTTTTTGAGTCCCTGCAAGTAAAGAATGCTAGCAAAAAAGTTTGACATCCATGATAACATGTCTGCAAACATACATAAAGTCACATTGGTTGTAGGCAGTGGGAGGAAGGGCTTATTTAACCGTATCTGTCTAAGGTACAGGCTAACAAGCAGCACATTTCACACCCCCATAAAATCATCTTCCCAAAAAAGGGTGAATGTAAAGAGGAAAGGGTAAGTGTCTATCTGAGCATTGCATACAGCTCTGGGGGTCTCATCATAAAAGCAAAGCTGGCCTTTGGCAAAATGCACAGGATAAAGGAATGAAAAGTAGAGCAGAGACAGCGGGGATGTCGCACCTGGAACACATCAGCTCCTCATTACTTCAATAACATGTTATCCTCTTATGCCCAGAGGGCATTTAGTCTACAAGTTAGTGAGGGCAAATGTGGGATTGAAAAATGGAGGATTTAATTGTCAACAAATAGCCAAACTTGTGATGCCAAGTTGCTGATAGCAGTAAGGTGCCAGACCTTGCAGGGGCCCACATAATCCTCCAGATGGTGCAGATGATCATGTGCTACTCATGCAGCACGGATGGAAGATGAGCAGGAGACAAAATACAAGTTGCAAATGTAAAATGACCCCTGAATAAGTGAGAAAAAGGTCCCGGAGTCCTAGAAAAACCTTAGCCCTGTTCTTGATAGCAGCCAAAGAGGAAAACTGAATATTCAGGAATTAACAGCGGGAGAGTAGTGACTAATGCAGGCAATGCCACGTGCCACAGTATAAGTACTGTAGAGTTATTATTTGGAGCCACCTTCTTTCTCCACACAATTAAAGCATAAAATAGGCCAAAAAAAGTAGTACTCTAAGATGATCAGTGTATCTAACAGCTACTATTTGAAAAAAGAGTAAGCAGCCTGAAAAAGTGATGTCCAAAGGGAAATACCCGAGAATTTTTTAAAATTAGTTTCTACAAGGCAAGCAGTTACTCAGCATGGATCCCCCTACAAGAGCTGGGAATCACCCTACAAAACCCATGCACAAAGGACTTAAAACAAAGTTAAGGCTCTTTTTAAATTTTGTTATTCCTCTACGGCAGGAATGGCAGCACAGGCAAGTGGAGGAGCAGCCCTCGTTCCTTCCCATGGCCGAAGCCCTCAGAGCCACACACATTTTCTTCCTATTTGAAATTCAGCGCTGTGCCTTCCACAGTAGCCGCTGTTTCTCTCATAGCTATTTTATCTTCTTTCTGTATTAGTTTTAAAAACTGCACTTTATATGAAATTAGCAAAATTAGAATATTTTTAAGGCCATATAATATGCAGATGGGCAGTTTTGGGTGGCAGAGGTGGCCCTGGCAGAGCCATGGGGATGCCAGCCACTGAGCCGTGCACAAGGAACAACTGAAAAGCACAGTGAATCACGATGGGGTGGGAGGTGATGGGGAAGCCCATGACCCCGGCGGTGTGGGTTTCGGCCCCCCAGGGGAGGCAAAGGGAACCGGAGGGGTCAGTGAGGTTTCAGACGACCGGGAGAGGATATTGGTTTGGACTTCAAGGTTTTGTCTTTGAGCAAAGGGCATGAGACCATGTGCATTTCGGTCATGTTTTGAGGGAGAGATGTGGGCTTAGGCCAAGCACATCCAGTCACCTCTGAAGTTGGGTTTCCACAGAAAATTCATGGGGAATGTTCACTTTCCTTCAGTCTGCCCTCACAGTCATACTCCAAATCTGCTTTGTTGCAAAGCAAAATGTTCTTAGCAGATCAATTCTCCTTTCTCGGTAGGATCACTGAGGGAAGACTATTATTTAAAGCTGGCACAGTGAGAACTGCCCTCTGCTGTGAATAAAAAATGTTTATTCCCAACCAAATGCTTGCAAAGAGCTAGTTGCTCTGTGACACTGTCCTAATTTTTAATTTCCTCAACTCTGTATTTATGAACAGCTCAAGTTCATTTGATTTACTTCAGTGTCTGTGGTTTATTGAATAGCATTTGCAGTATGGTTTGTTTTGTTGATTATCCCTAAGTATCTAAATTATTATGACTTGCAATTAATTGTGCATTACTTTCTATTCCTTTCTGAGAACAGTCTTAAAAAACGTGTTCTCTTATTGTAAAACTGGTTTATTAACCACTGAAGCCCACACAGTACTGAGAGGTTTAGAAATTCATGGCTATGCAAAGGCTTATATTTACTCTGGGACCATTTCCATCACTGTGTGATGGTGGGATGGAGACGTGGAGTCCACCTCGTTCCCTCTCCGACAGGTCAGAGAAGGAAGCAGGAAGGCACAGGTATGTGAAAAGGGGCTGGAGCACATTTTCTGCAGAGTCCCTACCTCCAAGGGAAATTTGTACCTTTGGGAGATGGCTAGGTCAGAGCCAGCAGGTTCCCTTCTCTGCTCCAAGATGCCATGGGGTCAACAGGGGCTCCAATCCATCATGTAGGTAGTAGTTCTTCATGGAGGTTACTGTCTTTCCTCATTGAGAAAAAAATTATTCCCTGAAGGACTAATACTTGGAAAATGCTCTTTAGAAGGGAGAAAAGTTTGGAACAGTTTTACCACAAGTACAAGTTTTTGAACAGATTTTTTTCAGCATGTACGTTGAATAACCTGCATGTCATCATTTGCTACTGAAATAAAACTTCTTTATTTAGTGAAATGACCCAAAAGTGTGTGGTGTCAGCCCATTGCCTCCCTGGATATGTAGTTCTGGTGTACTATGGGGCCGGCTGCTTGGCAGGGCAGTGGCTGCCATGGGGCACCCTCACCCATGTCACTCCCACCAGGTACCACAGTGGCTGAGGCCACCAAATCAGTCATGACTGATATCTTGTTTATCTACAAATGTTTGAAATCTTGTTTTAGGAAATGGGCATTTGCTGGAGCCTGATTCCTCCAGTGGAAGTGCATCCCTATGGAAAATTCACCCCCAGAGCTGTTGTAAATCATATAATGGAAAAGAGGCACCAAAAATATATTAAAATTACAGTAGTTATTTCTTATATTGGGGAAAGAGCAATGGAAATACCCAAGATATGTTAGTTTCCAGGAAGAAAGGAAAGAAAACACTACGAGGGGCAAAGGAGGTCTCTAAATTTTCCATGCATATGTAATTTACAAGGTAACATGGTGATAAATTAAATACAAAATACTTCTAGATTTAATTTCAATATACATAAAAGGAAACGTACCAAGCATTGCTCCCCCTTTTCTCATACAGAATGCCCCTCTTCACTCATCTCAGAAAAAGACAGGCATAAATCTTTTATATGACTAGAATAAAGGTTGTGGGATACTTTATTCAAGGAAATATCTATGAAAATAAATCTAAAACCATCAACATACCTCAAAACGACATGTTGTTTAACAAATGCCCTCATTACATGTAACTCAGTTCAAGCTGCAGAACTGTGTACTAGCCATAAAATCAGAGCCTCACTTAGGCTGGGAGGGACCTCCAGAGGTCCACTGTGTGGTGGCAGGAGGGCTGGAGTGAGCAAATGTCGTAGGCTTGCAGCACAGATATGGAAAATGCAGCACTGCTGTTGATCTTAATTGTTTCTATCATCTTGTTCCCAGCATTCTAATAAGATGTTGCTAAGGCAGATCACAGCATCTTTAATTAAGTTTAAATAAAGATTTTGCTAAGAGACATTCAGCTGAGAAGTTCAGTGAGAGACCAGAGTGAAATAACCCAAAATGCAATTTCTCATCTTCATCTTTCACCCTTATAAATTCTGACGCCAAACAGTAATACCTGGAAGAAAGTGGTTTTAAGAGACCACTAAACATCCAGGTCATAACAGCCGCAGAGACAAGCAGTTATGTGAAGGGGAAGTGCTGGAAATGTGCGTGACTGCCGAGGAAGGTGCAAGGTGTTTCGCTAAAGCCAGTCTCCATCAGTCCATGGGGTGAGACGTGAGTAAAATGAGTCGTGCTCTGAAGCATATGCCAGACAGCAAATGCTGGCTGGGGTGCCTGGTGCAGGTTTCCTCTCTCCTCTGGTGTGGGAGAGCATCACAGGGTGTCCCCTGGGGGAAGGAGCATGGATGCCAGGGCCGGCTCTGCTTTGGCAGCTGCTGCCTCTCCCCACTCCCCCTTTAGTTTACATTTGAAATTTGAATTGTCCCTGATCTGGATCTGGGGAAAATTATGCCCCCCACAGTTACGTGCCCATCTTCTGCCCCTTCACAGTTCAGTAGTGAAGAAAAGACAGAAGTCAAATAGCAAAAAGTTCTACTTTAGAAGGTGAAGTCTGGCCAAATTGGACATGGTTTTGCCATAATAACACATGAACATGCCTCATTCACTCTTGTCATCACAGGTGGACATCACCCTCATAAGGTGGTGGCAGTGAGCGCTGGTAGCACATCTGCCACACTTTTTCTCCCGGAGGAACATTAACTTTTGTCTCCTGCTGCTGTGAAGCAGTTTAAATGACAAAGTGGCTGTCCGGCCCCCCAGACATGCCATGGCTCTGGGCTCTGTGTCCCAAGGTGGCACACAGCCCCAGGTCTCCCAGCAGCCGAGGGGGACCGCTGGGCACCAACTCCCTGTCTCCCCCTCTTCTCTCCCCAGAGCCGCTCCTAAGGAACTAAAATTCAGATGCAGTTGCACCCTCTGGTTTCTCCTTTTTGCAGGCGGAGGATGTTTTCCTCATGAGTGGATTAGCAGAGAAAGTTGCAGAGGAGGGGGTTGTGTCAGGTTTGTGTGGCAAGTTTTTGGTAGCAGGGGAGGTTACAGGGGTGGCTTCTGGGAGAAAGCTGCTAGAAGCTTCCCCTATGTTTGACAGAGCCAATGCCAGATGGCTCCAAGACGGACCTGCCACTGGCCAAGGCCGAGCCCATCAGTGACACGGGTAGCACCTCTGGGATAACAGATTTAAGAAGGGAAAAAAAGTTGCGGTTGGCACAGAAACAGCAGCCGGGGAGAGGAGTGGGACCATGTAAGAGAAACAACTCTGCAGACACCAAGGTCAGTGAAGAAGGAGGGGGAGGAGTTGCTCCAGGCACCGGAGCAGAGATTCTCCTGCAGCCCCTGGTGAAGACCATGGTGAGGCAGGCTGTCCCCCTGCAGTCCATGGAGGTCCACAGTGGAGCAGATATCCACCTGCAGCCTGTGGAGGACCCCACGCTGGAGCAGGTGCGTGCCTGAAGGAGGCTATGACCCTGTGGGAAGCCCATGCTGGAGCAGGCTCCTGCCAGGACCTGTGGCCCCATGGAGAGAGGATCCCATGGAGCAGGTTTTCTGGCAGGACTTGTGACCCTGCAGGGGACCCCCGCTGGAGCAGTTTGCTCCTGAAGGACTGCAGCCCATGGGAAGGACCCACGTTGGAGAAGTTCATAGAGGACTGTCTCCCGTGGAAGGCACCCCACGCTGGAGCAGGGGATGAGTGTGAAGAGTCCTGCCCTTGAAGAGGCTGAACTGGCAGAAACAACATGTGATGAACTGATCGTAACCCCCATTCCCCATCCCCCTGCACTACTGGGGGGGGAGGGGTAGGTAGAGAATCCGGGAGTGAAGCTGTGCCCAGGAAGAAGGGAGGGGTGGAGGGAAGGTGTTTTGAGATTTTGTTTTATTTCTCATTATCCTACTCTGATTTGATTGGTAATAAATGAAACTAATGTCCCCAAGTCAAGTCTGTTTTGCCCATGACAGTAACCGGTGAGTGATCTCCCCACCCTTATCTCGACCCATGAGCCTTTCATTATATTTTCTCTCCCCTGTCCAGTTGAGGGAGGGGAGCAATAGGGCAGCTTTGGTGGGCACCTGGCACCCAGCCAGGGTTAACCCACCACAGTCTTGAACCTTATTTGGACAGTGAGCGGCATCCGACCTGATGCTAGTCCTCAAAACATGAAAGCTCTGTAGTGAGGAGTTAGCTACCTGTCCTCTGCAAATGCCTACCTTAGGTGGGAGTGAACTGCCCTTTTTAAGTCCTGTCTTGATCCACTGATTTTCACTTAGGTGATTATTTCAGATTAAATCTTTGCATTTTGATTTTCCTAAGTTAGACAAGACAAATCTCAGGGATATGCTGAGAATGGCACAGACACGGACATGACAGAAATACCGAGGATGACTGGACAGACACGGACAACATCTTAAAGTACACAAGTCTAGAATATTTCCTGCCTTCCTTTAACATAGTTTTTTTTAAAACAGGTTGCAGTATTACTGTAGCTGTAGCAGTGCAGGAATACTCTTTACTGACACTGACTCGATTCTATTTTTTTTTTTTAATTCCTGAAAAGGCTAACACTGGGCCCATCAGAAACTAGACTTTCCCAAAAGGATGCAACCATTTACATTTCGATCTACTCAAAGAAAGACCCATCCTAAGATTCAACAAAACATAAATAAACTTTTATCTGAGAGGCAGGGGCAGAGCGAGGAGGGAAGGCGGAGGAGCCTGGGTGGCCATGGAGGGGGACAAGAGCTCAGGCCATTCTGCCTCCCACGGCTGCCCATGCTGCCAATTCACAGAGCTAGTCCTGCCAGGGATTTGAAAGAAAACACAGCCAGTTCCCTCACTTGCATAGCAAACCCCATCAAATCCAACTCCCAGCTTTTCTCACAGGAGCTAACAAACCTATGGCAATGTAAGCTTTGAAAGACATAGAATCAAGTGGATCACGATGCGTCCACGAGCCACTGTACAACATAACATTTGTTATCGCTGCTTGAACTCGCTGATAGCCCCAGCACAGAAATCCTTCCTGCACCCACACTGTTGTCAGCAGGGTTAAAGATCTCAAGCATCTGTGCATTTTCTGACAATCTTTCTGAGGTGTAAATGTGGCTGGAGATGCAAGGTTATCTTTTGTTTGAAAGGCAGACCTTTGTGAGTGCATCCATCTGAGATACATATGACACCTCTCTTTTTTTATCAGATCAGCAATTTCTGCACCTGAGACCTAGATCTCAGAGCCAAAATCTCTCATTTACTGTTAAAAATTTTCAGGGAGACTGGTAAAATTACTCCAGTTTCCCAGTGGAGTAAATAAGACCAGAATTTAGTCCCCTTTCTGCTGAAAACTGGCATGACCATTGGGCTGAAGTGCACATCAGGAAAGACATCTGCTTTAGCCTCCATGCCCTCCTCCAGACTGCTCTTAGTAATGTGGGTTGCTATGGTGAGTACAAGCGCTCAGGGGCATCTTTGGCCAAGCAGTAGTGGAAAGCTCCTGGCACTAATACAGTTGATGTGGTCGTGTTTGGGGAAGCACAAGGGTGATAGATTAATGGAGTCTGACTTTGCTATGGTGGATACAATTGGAAAGGGACAGAATAAACTCCAAAACTTCCACCATTGAGTCAGAAGTGTTTGTTTACAGCTAAGAAAAATGGAAAAGTTAAATTTAAAGTTACGTCTGGAAGAGCTCTGTGGGAAAAAAACCCCTAAATTTTTGGTGTAGTTTCTGCCTGAGTTAGTAAAAAGGAGCGGTAGTGTCAACTGTGGTTTATACCGTTCATTCACTTATTCTAGGCAGTTTTATCTGCCTTGACATGGGCAGTAATGACAGTGGATTTACCCACCTCCCAGGACTTTCTTCTTCCCCTTCGCTCATTCCCGTCTAACCTCCCCCTAAGCCTACTTGTTGCTAGCCCACACGCTGCAGGATACCTGGCTGCAACACAGCCACTGCCATCCCCCTTGCTGGGTGCTTATTGCAGAAAATACAGACACGGGGCCTCTCTATTTCCTTGTGTGTAAAGCACTTTTCTTCTTTGTGTATGCATTTTCCTCCAGTTTTTCATTAAGATTTGCTATAGGAGGTGGTTTGTGGGATTCACAGTTTGATGTATAGGTTTGCCCACAGGGCCAGGCTAGCTCCCTTCTCCAGCCAGTCATGTTTGCTCTTCGCTAGGAACTTGTGTATCAGGCTCCTCCTGGAGATTGCTGGGACAGCCACAGACTCATGGATATTGTAATTATGGCTGATTAAGATGAAGCAGCACTCCATGGAGCTTATTTTTGTCTTTATTTGCTTATGTGTCATTTGGTGTACTCTGCCAAAACACAGTGTATTGAATGTGTAAAGGCAGAGTCACCTGAGTTAGCACCTCAGCTTTGCTCTGCTGTGCCAGGGCTTGATGCCCTCCCTGTTCCCAGCTCCCTGTGAATGCTGAGGCCCCAGGCTGCTGCCAGTTTCAGGCTGCTTCCTTTGGAGTCCTCTCTGTGTTGTCATCTTCTTGTCTGGCACAGATTTTGATGCCCAGTTAAAGCTGAGTGTTCAGGTAGGGATGCCTGTCCCGTTGTGTGTGGGACATGCACACATTTCCCTGTGTCAATACACTGGCACCGTGGATATCTGCAGCACCCACTGGTCTAGCCATGCATCCCTCATTTCATAATATGTAGGAGAATCATAGGTGGTGCCAGAACACAGTTGCCAAGCGAGTCTAAGTTATCCCAGCTGCAAAATATACTATGCCACCAAATGCTCAACAAACAAGGCTGGATTCTGAAGGGCTGCACAGGGCTAATGGGACAGTGCAGGAGTCATCAGGGCCAATGTACTTTGGTTTCAAAAGGGGATTGTCCTAGCTAGTTAAGTCGTCATTTTAAAGTAGCCCCCAGAGATATTAAATTCCATCTCGTATCTTATATATTTTCTGTGCTACCAGTAAGATAGAGTCAGCCTAGTTGGCTTTTCCTTTTGACAGCCCATGGCCTTTCCTGCAATGCCCAAAACACAGTCTGCTGTACTGTGCCTTATATAAAAATAGTAATTAAAAAAAGCTCCACCTTAAACCTTTGCTCCTAAAATTGGTGCATCTCTGTACAAGTGTAAAGTAGGTGACTAAATGTTCTAGGACATGTGGCATGGTGACAGTGTAAATCAGATGCTGTAATTACCAATTTACTTATCCTTATGGGTATTCAATATAAGCGATTCAACATCCTGAAATGTGCCAGCTGTGAGCATGGGTGCCTTGCAGCACTGAAATAAGGATTTATGATGCATTTGTGTTTCCTTCTTGTACTATACCACTCAGGTATATGAGCTCTGCCTTTGCTGGCTGCCCTCTCAATATTTTGATGCCATTTACCCTTTTACTGTTTGGCTGAAGATAAACCACAGCAAACATGTCAGAGCTCTGTCAGATTATACATATGTGTTTGGATTCCTGAGCAGGTGAAATTGGTGATAAAATTGCGAAGTTCATGAACCTCCTGTTCTTACACCAGGCAGCATCTGCTGATATTTAAACACCATCTACCTGTCCACCATATCGAGGCCATTTTGCTTCAGGCTTATGTATGTGAAAGGAGGAAAGCAGAGCCATCAGCAGATGTAACCACTCATGAAGGTGCCAGTTCTCCTTCCCCTCTGGCTGGGGAAGAGATGTGAACTGTGAGGTTTGAAAGACCAGACCCAACGGGCAGTTCCTGTGCTTCACACCTAGATGGCTTGATAAAAGCGTTATATTTCTTGTCACCTGTTTGAAGCTAGATAGCATTGATTCTTTTGTTCAACCATACCTGCCACAATTGAGTTAGAGTTACTTAAGCCTCTCTGTATAAACCGGTGTGTGCTTCTGAAAGGTGGTCTTGGGTGGGGAGGAGCAAGGCAGGGGTGATGGAACAGGGCAGGGAAGCAGGACCTACTGTCGCACCTGCTGCAGCACCCGGCGGAGCTGACAGAGTGACACTGTCCCCCCGAGCCGCGGCCATGTCCCCCGGGGCAAGGGACAGCACTGCCTCTGGACAGTGGTGAGGCCATCCGGCCAGCTTACAGTTATGGGGTAACTTACAGTTACCTAATGATATGGTTTTTATAAGTTGTGAAATTCCTCTCAGCTACTGCTACAGGCTGATCTTGACTTGCTAAAAACTTCATTTCGCTCTGGCTAAGAAATAAAAATTGTCAGTTATTGGTGTACTTGAATGTACTCTCAGATTTATTGGCTTCATTCAAATGCTGAATACAGTAACGGATGTCTTCAAAATGACCAGAACTTTAGGATAATTAGAAACTGCAAAGGGAGGAAAGTTATCAATGGTATCGCAAAATATTTAGAGCAGGTTTGTTAGATACAGACTAATACTTGCACAGGGCTGTGTATGCCAGTCACAGCGTTTGAGCATTTCGGTCCTTTCTGCAGCATCAATATAATGTTTTGAAAGTTAACTATTGGAAAATATGATGTCATCCTCCAAATTATGGGAATGCATTTCAAATATTGCATTTGAGGATTTTTGAAATTATTTTTTGCTAAGATTTATGAAATACAGCAGAAACTAAAATGCTGAGTTATTGAGTCAATTATCTCCAGTAATTGAGATTTTAGAAGAATACAAAATTTAAAACAAACTTGAAAAACTTCTGAGAGTTGACAGTGCACAGGTAGGACACCATATAAACAACCACATAAAGTTGTACTAAATTTGTCAGGCTGAGCAAAGTGCTGTTTTGACAAGATAAGAAACTAAAACAAATTGCACAAAGCAGTTGAAAAACTTTTCTTGTAGGCTGCCCTATCACTCTTGCATCCTGGAAATGTAAAAATGAGGTAATCTATTAGCTCACCACACACTGTGACATCAGTTTCCAGTTCGTGCCACCAGCTCCAGCATCCCACACGTCTCCCTCTCAGCCTTTCACTACCCTCAGACACTTCACTCCTGACAATATTTCTCATAAATGTCAATTTGTTACTTAGTTGCCATGGAAATTTGTGCTGAAATACCAGTTTCTGGTTTAAGAGATTGGGGGTTTGGTTTGTCCCCCTGCTCTGCAGTGGCCTGGTAGCCCCTACAGGGACCTCCCAGGATCACGCACTGCCAAAGCCAAGTACTTTGTGGAGGCAAAGCTGCATGGATAACATGGCATCTCCCTCTGGGAAGCTTCATTCTGGTCAGTAGTGTAAAGAAAAGCCCTGTTGGTGTCATTCCACCTGGCACATTATTTGTGTACCAGTTTAACAGCTTCGTAATGTCAAGAGTGCTGTTTCTGTGTGTTTTGAGGCAGGTGGACACTGAAGAGGAGTTACCAGCTCAGGCTTTTACATCTGTAAGCAGTAACAGCAGCATATCCCCTCCATTGTACGCCTGGGTGAGGGTGATGTGCTGATATCTTACACTTTAACTAAAGTCAAAGTCCCAGAAGACTTAAGCTACAAGGTCTGATCCACTTTTCTTCTAAAAACACTGAAAGGATACTTTGAAGACTTACTTGCACTGGGCGTGCCATTTGCTTAGAGCCACAGCTCACTGAGGAATTCTGCCTGCCACTGAATTTTTCCTAGGGGCTATTTACAATAAGTAAATCGTAAGTGAACACCGGAGGTGGGACACACAGACACAGATTTCCTTGCAGAGCTATGGCTGCTTATGAGTAGAGAGGCTGCCCACACGGTCTGTGGTGCGGATGAAACCCAAACATCCTGAGGCTGGCTCTCCCACCAGGGGTGGTTCCTGGAGGCATTCAGGCAAAAGAGGTGATGGATGGAGAAAACAAGAGCTGAGATGTAACTTTGGTGGCAGGGTGTGCACTGCCTGGCCACCCAGCTGTTCATGATCCCCTGTCCCACACCAGGTGTGGTAGCCTGCATGAGTAAATAGTGAAGCTCAGAGCATCCTCCCACCCCAAACCTACCACTCGCAACAGCTGAGCTGATTTTGGTTGGAAGGGGTTGCATGAAATGTCTTCATTTTCTGCTAATACTATTTAACACCCCCTGACATGAGTTTGGAGGGAACTGTATCTTTCAATCATCTCTTTGAAATGTCTGGGAGAGGTGTGATCTATTTAGCACTGCTTCCCTAGGACTGCATGTAATGGCATGAACATTCCTATAGCTGTGTGACCCGTCTTTACCATGAGCCTTGTGACATGCAATGTGTTTCTTCCAGCTCTTGGAGCCATAGGATATATGAACATCTCAGCTTTCACCTTTTAAAAAAATTACTACAGTTGTGAAGACAGACATGAAAACATGATGCAAGAACAGTCTGTAGGTACAAAATTGAAAATACCCATCATGCTTCTATTGTAAAGAGAATAAGGTGGTTCATTTTAATTTTTCTCTGTTAATGATATGGTTTGGCAGCAGGCCCATTTCCAGGCTTGGAACAGCTGGGAGGGGACTCTTCCAGGAAAGCCTGGGTTGCTGGAGTGATGCTGATGAACTCAGTAGTGTAAATGAAGGTGAAGGTTTGCAAAATCAAACTTTTAAAATGCATATAATAAAAACAAGTGAGATTTGTCATCTCTTCAGGGTCTCTCTAAATGGTTGGCTTTTCTGTGGTGAATGTCATCCATCCTGAAATCTGTTTTCTTTCTACAAGAAACAACTGGGATTTTGACTCTTGCCTTTTCCCTGCTGGCATCTGATCGTACTGCTTTTTTTTACAGATCAGCAGCTCTGCTGTAGGTAATAGCATTCACTGTACCCCATGTAGTTTCTGAGCCAGACAAAGTCAATAATTAAAGGGAATGCAGAGCATGGAGCCTATTTCTCTTGGCACTGCTATCAAAATTGAGTGTCTTTATTTTATTTCACCCTAGTTGCATTGATTAAAATGTGAAATCGTGTTAGTAAGTGGCTCTCTCCTGCCTATTTATTAGGGTTCATCTGTTCATTCAGGCAGGCGATGGCCCATATCTAATGCTGAATCCTCTGTTGCTTCATACAAGCTCCTCCTTTGACAAAAGGAGGATTTTTACCCTTAGAACTCATTTGAGACCTGAAGTAAAGCAGAGCAGTACAATGAAAAATCCGATTAAGCTAATTAAATACTACAATTAGATTAATATGTTCACCTGAATGCAGGAGCCCACCATGACTATGACATCTTGACTCTTGCCCAGCTTCTGGGCCACATTTTTCGAATTGCCAAGTTCATTTTCCGCTGTGAAAAATGTGTAAAATTCATCTGACACCAGCCGACATGTGGACACGAGAACCTGCCTGCGTGTATTAGGTTCACTACAGGAGGGGAACGAGCTTATGCCAAGGGACTAAGAGCTGTATCAGAGGTAGGAATGGGAAAGAAGGTGAATTACTTTCTACCTGGATCCCTTCAGCTAAGGAAAGAATATGCCACTAAAGATATTGCAATAGAGTATGTCCTAGATAAGCCTCTAGGAGGTCCAGGAAGCCCTGAAGACACAGACCCAGGCAGCAGGCAGCAGTGCCTGACCATGTTGTGTCAGCAGCTAACAGCAAAACCCACGCAGAGCTGCTTTCATATCCCACAGCTGGATCTTCGAAGTAAAAGCACTCTCAGGTTTTTTCGGCTACAGTTGAGAAAGAGCTGTGGTGGAGCTCCGGTGGCTTCCAGAGCCAAGGAGACAGAGCACTATAAGTCTAAGCAGCCAAAAGGACGCTACCAGTTTCTGTGCATTATGGACTTTGGGGGTATGTGGCTGCAATGAGGTAGTGCTGCCAGTGTAGGCAACTGCCTGCAATCCACCAGGACTCCAAATCCAGCTTCTGAGAAACTTCAGCTGTGTGAAATAGCAGTGTATGTTTTGGGAGCCCAGCCGGCCCTGGGGTCTGCACATCACAAGTTCCACCCCAGCATTGCTCTTCTCTGGTTGAGTGCAGAGATGGAGTTTCTAGGTACCACAACCTTTAGGCACCAAACGTCACCTTGACTGCATTAAGATGAAGATTACGGATTACTTCTAATAATGACTGCACATACAGACACTTGTGATGCAAAGCAGTGAGCATGCGGCTGGCGTATGGAGGCACAGGGCTCCCATCTGCACCAGGAGCACCCACCCTGGTGTTGCCCATCCCCATAGCTGGAGTCCAGTTCCCCACCCGCACATTGGAGCAGATGCTGTTGCATCTTTGGCTTACCCTGTACTTACAGCTTTTCCTTTTAGAAAGTTATTTTGGTTTTTTAGCAACTGGTTTTGAGGTGGGTTGCCTGCATTTCCATGATAATAACTACTATCAATCATTTGTGTACTGCTGTATCCTGTTTCTAACGCAGGACCCAATTATATTTATGAAAACGAGTGTGTCAGAAAGTACCAGCAAATTATACCAAAGAAATCTCAAGATGGTTTCACAAGTCATTATTATCATCATATGAGGTCAGGAGGAAACTGGTTTGTTTAGTGACACATTGTTTGATTTAGCAGCTGAGTGACTCACACCAAATTGAAGATTTGTTGCTACACTGAATGCCTAATTGCAAAGATAAGACGTGCTGTTAGTTCAAAGATAGTGTGTAGGCTGGGACGAGCAGATGCCAAAATTGTGAAGACAATTACTGAAGTTTAAATTATAAAGTCTGAATTGAAAGCTGTGATTAAATACGGACTGTTCTTCATTAATCACTATTTAGGATTTTCCCTTTTTGTGTCATTCTTCACTTTGACAGAAGTAACCCTATAGAGAGGACCTGAAGCAGAGCTAAATACCAGTGTCTGATTTGAATCTTGCTTACAGGGATCCTCCATTTCCACAACTTAATTAATACCAGTGAAGCTACCCGGGTGCAAAAGTAATCAGAATTTTGGCCTTATCTATTCTGTCTGAGATGGGATGACAGCATGCAGACCTCTCCCATCATCTCTATGCTCTGTGCTTGTCCCAAAAGGCATGTATGTGAGTCTCGCGTAAGCTGTTCCATGTAATTACTGATGCTCACTCCTTCCTCGTTTGCTGTTTCCAGTGCAAACAGGAGCACCTCAGCTGAGCACCCAGTGTGAGCGTGGGCTCCGTGGTGGCAGAGAGTTCGCAGGACCTGGAAAAATAGGGTGCTGAGGCAGGTGCAGATGGAGTCCATCTCCCTGGGGATGGACAGGGGGAGAGCTGGGAGGGGGAAGAGCCACTTTTCATCTCCAAGCTGTCAGTCTTAAAAGCGCTGGTAGAGGCACTACCTGTTTCTTAACTGGGAGCTAGAAGTCTTGCCTCAGTGCCCAGACGTCCTTGGCAGATTTAGAAGGGAGGCAGCAGAGATGAAGCTCTCTCTGAGTGGAGAATCAACTCTGTGTATTTCATCTGATAATCAACTTTTCATCTGGTAAATCCATGAGTGCCCTAAACCATGGAGGCAGGAAAAGTGTCTTTGGTTAAAACTGAAGCTCCTGGCCTCGTCCCCCCCAGCAGCTGAGGGGTGAGCACCAGCTGTAGCCCAGCATTGCTGCTACAACACCCCACAAAGAGCAGCCTCATCTCGCACCACATGTGCCCTGCAAGGGCCACCTCTCCCAGGTCACTTGCCCACCCTCCTCCTGTAGTGTCTTCCCCAGCTCTTCACTTCAGCATCTTGCAGCAAGGCCATCACCTTGGCATCACAGTGCCTTCATTGCATGGGTTGGTGGTGGTCCCCCCAGCACATTTGGGTTTGGCCCCTCTCCAGTGCAGCGGGGGGGAGGCACAGGGATCCTCCACAGCGGGCTGGCAGGGTGACGGGCTCCCAGTGCCCCCAGGGAGCCCCAGGCACCAGAAATGGCCGAGACACCCCTGCAACACCTCCTGCCTGCGGGATAGGACAGCAGAGATCCTCTCTCGCTGCTGTGAGCTCCTTTGCTGAGCTCACCAGCAGATGGTGTAGTCCCTGACACCAGCAGCTGCTCAAGATATAAAAGAAGAAAAGCTTAATTATTCCTGCAAGAGAGCCCTCATGCTCCCCACTTCCCCCCTGCTCTGAAGGATCGCTGCTGGCTGCTGCCCTCTTGGGCACAGGCAGGAGTATTTGTTGTGCGCGCACATAGCAGAAATGACTGTGGCTGACAGAAGCAAAGGCAGAAGGTCTGATGCAATGATGTCGTAATTCCCGTCACTGTGAGCAGTGCCGTGTTTGCCAGTGACACTGCTTGTGCTCATTAGGGGAGCATAAAGTCCAGTGTGGGGTGGTGGTTCCCCAGCCAGGTGCCTCCATCACACCACTGCCCTTGTGTGATGGCAGTGGGATAACCCCACCCTGCCCATGAAGAAATGTGTCTGTCGGAGCACTGCCCATTTGTTTTCCTAGGTGGAGACAGGCTTTAAAATGCCCTCTGCACTTTCCCCAGCCTAGGAGAGAGGGTATTAATTCCCATGGTTCCTCAAGGAGCTACAGCAGGGCTGTCTGGCTGCCTGGGTGTCTTCGGTAGGGCGGCTCACCTGCTGAACCTGGATCACACATTTATGTATTTTGCTGGGGGAAGCTACAGGATGTATTTGAACAGGGTAAGCACACAGTGAAAGCTAAGAACAGAAATCACCAATAAAATAAACCTCAAAGCTGTTGGCTGAAATCCTACAAAATGGGCACCATGAAAGGCACAGGCGTGGGTTTGTGATGCTCTCAGCACAGCACTCAGTGGTTCGTGCCATGAGCCAGGATGACATACGGGGGGGAGGCAAGGTGGTGCTCAGCGCGCCTGCACAGCTCTCCTGGCTGTGACCACAGAACCAAACCTGCACGGAGGAGATGACAGAGCCCTTCATCTGCAGAGGCCACCCCGAGCACACCCCTATTGCTCTCATCACACCCCATATTCAGAACTCAACAGCTGCAATAATTTTATGGGAGTTACAGCAAAAAAGTATTTATTATCAACACAATGCCAACAGTCATCTTTTCCTGTTGCTTTGGGGAAGATTAAATAAGGAGCCAAGAGTTTACGGAGGTAAAGAAGCAATGCGATAATTGGTTTGATTCAGAAATCATGGATTTGGGGGGCAAGTTACTCACAAAGCAAAGCTTTTCCTTTCTCTGAGACGGGGGGTACAACTGCACCAAGTGAATCATCACTCCCAGGGGAAAAATAGCTGGGTGAAAACCTCCCCACTGTGCCTATGAAAGTGCCGTCTGTGCCCAATTGTTCCCATGGAATAACAATGTTGGCTGCAGGGCTGGTGCTCTCTTGCAAATAGATTAGGCTGCTGCCTCTTAAGCTTATTGGAGATATTGCCCCTCAGCCCACAGGATTACCTTATCAGCAGCAACCAGATGGAGCATATCAGGGCGTGCCAGTCATTCCACACCTGTTGATCCTATGTGGGAGCCAAAAAATTAATTGCTTAGAAATGTAAAAGCAAAAGCTTAAAATCATGAAAAAAAAGATTAAGGGAAAAAAGCGGGGAGGGCTGGGAACTTCTTGCCTGGTACTGGTATCCGTGTCAGCACATTTTGGAGAATGACTTATGCGGCATCTGATGCAGTTTGCAAATGCAAAAGAGGCGGAGACCCCAGAGAGCAGATATTTTTGGCAAGAAATCCCTATTTAGCGGCTACCAGCCATGTTTAATTTGCATATATTTAACTTGTGGAGATAACAGCAAATGCAAAAAGCTTTCTGAAAGGATGCCACACAGCGATGCTGTTAGCTTCCCACTCTCACTTGGGGTGTCACTTTCCCCTGAAACGGTCCCAACAGGGCTCCATGGCACGTGGCTCTTGGCGTGCTCGGAGCCGCGAGGAGGAGCTCCCGTGTCGGCGTGAATCCTCTCACTGGGACGGGCTGTGTCTCTCTCCAAGCCTCCCTGGGCTATGGAGCGTGAAAGAACAATGTTTCTCAGCTCCCTGCCTGTGACAATCTCCAAGTGCCAGAGCCACGAGTGTGAAGCGGATCAGATCTCCATGGCCGCCATGGGGGCGCGTACCATGAAACAGCTCAGGAAGCAAATACATGCAAGCTCTCCTGGGCAGGATCAGGCTTGCTCCATTTTCTGTAAATCACTAGTCACGCTTTGGGTGATGGGAATAATGGCAACAAATTAAGAAAAAATGCATATAAAGATGCACATGGAAAACCTGACATTTTTAGCCTTGCCTTCTGCCCTGAGGAGGCCCGGACCTGAGGAAGAAGTGAGAGTGCGGGGATTTTACTCAGCTCCCTGCACCCGTGGGTTCTCATGCAACCCCCAAGGCACTGGAGGAGGCAGAGGGCTGTAAACTCACCCTGCCCCACACCTCGCAGCATCTTTCTGAGTACTCTGCACGCTGCTTAATTTTATACACATAATTGATATGCAGCTCTGCCTGTCAGGCACATGGGCTGCTGGGCAGGCAGCACAGCAGTCTCACCTTGATGGCAGCCACTGACTGGCAGCGCACCTGTGGGGTGAGCAGGGCACACTCAGCTGCCCGGCCTGCCTGTGGCTATGGGGAACGTAGGCTGGAGCCCCAGAGCACTGCACATCTCCAAGGAGTGCCCTAGGCCACCTGGCAGATACAAGCCTACCAATCGCAATCAAAATAAGACCCAGAAGATGCACCTAGGCTGTCTGTGCAGACACTGGGCAGACGAGTTTCCTTCCTTTGTCTCTGTAGGTACCAGCAGCCCAAAGATGCAGCTGATGGCAGAGGTTTGTGCTATGGAGAAATGGGGGAATTGCCTGTCACACCCCCGAGGAGCCCCACTCCAAGCAGTTACTCTTGGAAGCCTTATTTTTGGAAATGTCTTATCATTTTGATTCCCTGAAACTAACTTTGCATGATTCACACATTTTGCTGTGCCCTATTAAATGACAGCAGTCATTCCACAACCCTTTATTTACAGATACAGAAGGAAAACTGCACTGCTAAAAGCAGCAGGGACTGAGGAGTGCTCCTATTCAGTTTGTGCAGTATGCATTATTCCACTTAGTGGTTTTGGCATTATTTTTAATTAAAATTGGCAGATCTCTTAGGCTAGCCTGAATTCGTGACCTTTAGCCCCAAATTTGTTAACTCCTCGCTGGAAAAATTAGGCTTTAATTCTCTAGCTTCGTCTCTTCTTTTAGTTCTCTCCCGTGAAGTGATTCAGGCAACCATCAGAAATTTCTTATTCTCCTTATTTATGCTGTTCAGACTTGTTTGACCTCTTAAAAGGAGCCGGACCCTGATACTCTGCTTGTGTACAGAAGTCCACAGCTGCTATCTCACTGCATGGACCATTCATGCTGTGTGAGGTCACTGAAGTCTTAAAGTCTATAACAGCGTTGCTTGAAATTCATATGGGGATAAGATGGAGACCAGCTAACAGAGCCAGTCTACTTTCATTAAAAGAGGACCACTTACTTAGCATTGTATTTCATGTCCTGTTGTAGGTAACAACAGTTTTGTTGTCCTCAATATACCAGACAAGCCTTTGGGAGCTGGGGACCATGTTGAAACTGGGTTTTATGTACCTGCCACCAATAGGAAATATTTTTTTTTACACCTAGGCTGCAGCACTGATAACGAAATGGTGCTGGGAGCCTTGCTGGACACAGGAATGCCACTGTCCAGACCGTCAAATTGTCACATCAGCACCCCATGTGTTTTCAACAGGGGCTAAGGAGGGCTCACTTGAAGCCCTGTCCAGTCCCAGGGGGGATAGAACAGGCTAGGGCCGTTCCTGGTGGGCAGTTTGGGGTAGGTCACTCAGCAGCATGTGCTTTTTCTGGCATGTTTAGCATTAGGGAAATATGCAGAAAGCTGGCTCAACGATTGTTCATAGTGGAGTGAAGTTTATGTAGGAAAGATCTACTTACTGTTTCAAAAAAACCCATGCTGTAGAGGCACACCTACCAGGTAAAATGGGTAGGATACTTCTTGTCTGACTGGTCTACCCTTCAGCTGGTCACTGAAGGCTTCTGCAGTGTCAATTGGCAGAAATAGGTGCCTGTAAGCCTTTACGTCCTGACCTATCTGCTAGAAGGGTTTTTTCAGATGGGATGAATCACTTTCCTGGAATTGCCTGTTCCTCTCCACTGACTTTAAAGAGAGTTATATGTCTTCATTTGGCTGGCTGAATACCACCTCAGGCAACCGGCAGGGAAAAAAACTTTTCTCTTTGTAAGAAATGGGGTCTGAGTTTCTCACTGTGTCTTAGTAGAGGAGGTGCCTGATTTAGGGGCAGAGTCACTGCACACTCCTCTGTAATGGAGAGAAGCAGATACCTCCAGGATAACCCTGGTTTATGGGCTGCCCCCCAGCAATGCCTGGCTCTCCAGGGCTGCAGACACCAGCGGATGCTGCTGCTCCTGCAGGCAGCTCACTCCTCCACTCGAACACAGCTACAATCAGTCCAGCTGAGGTGAGTGAAAATCTCCCCCAGGAAATAATAGAAATGGAAGCAAAAAAAAAAAAAAAAAAAAAAAAATGGAAGAAAAAAAAAAAAAAAAAACAATTGAAATGCATTATGGCAGCTCTGCCACAGTCTACATCTACCACAGCAGAAAGCAGCCCTTTATGGAAAAGGTGCCTCTTCGGGTGCCACAAGAGGACCCATAAACACAATCACTGTAAAATAGTCATCAAAAAACGTGAGTGAGAGCCGGGGGGTTGCACAGGCGTTCTGTAATTTCGATCCTTGTGCAGAACAGTCGTGGGGAAGGGTATATAAATACGTATATATTTATTTACTAAACATTATCTGTCAAAACGCTCAGTAAGATTTTGTCGTTCATGAAACAACAGTGACATCCAGCGGTACTGAAGGTGTAGCCGAGGAAAGGTAACCCTCACCCTGCGACAGGCTCCCTGAGCCCTGGCCCCTTGGAGGAGACTGGCAGGGCGCGGGCAGCTCTTCTGTAATGGATGAACCTGTAAAAGAGTTGGGGAGGTGGGAAGGGCGTTTTTCAGAGCATGGAGTGAGAACACATGCATTTCAGAGGCTTTGTAACTGCACATAGAGGGGAAAAAAAAAAAAAAGCCTGTTTTCTGAAAAACAACATCTGCATGTCAATCAAAGTCTACTTCTATGTAAATAAATGCATGGTATAAAAAATTATTCCCAGGTACTTAATTTCACTTGCTCTAAGACATAATTAAAATTGCCTCTTTCTCTTCTTTCATTTTTTCCCCCCCCATTTTCTGTTTTGTATACTAATTTATAACATTCTCAAAAATATTGTCCTTGGGCTTTCTGTAATCTCTTCCAATTTCCCTTTATTTTTCTACCATTTAGATTTGGATTGGCTCAGCTAAATTTTCTTTTTTACTTCCGACCAGTTCTCTTGAATAAGCTCTCAGAGAGCATCTGTCTCATTCTGCTGTCATTTTGACTTACTTCCTTATCACTTTCCATCAATTTTCCTGTAGGACTTAATTTTAATCCAATTTACAGTGTCGGTAATCTGGGTAGCTTCTTTTAGTTAGATTTAGATTCCAACTCATTTCCTTTCCATTGACAACTGTCTGACTTTCTCCATTTAAATCATTGTACTCACTCTTGTCTTGGCCAGGCTGGTCCCTCTCCGGCTGGGGCTTGCTGGCTCTTGCCTGCTGCTGGCTGGAAAGCAGAGTGAGGGACTGGATGGCTGGGAGATCAGGTGGCAGGAGGCAGAGCGTCGGACACAGACACCCTCCCCACCGTGGGTTTCAGTTATTTAGTTGTGGCAAGAGCAAGCAGAGGGAATGCAAATCTTTCCTCTGTGCCAGCTCGCCCAGCAGTCATGGCACAGAGTCCCGCTGAATGCGGGAGCGCGGTGCCAGAGGTGATCAGCTCTGCAAGGTCCCAGGGGATGTCAGGTCTGGCTTCCCAAGGACATTGATGGGACCCACGGACATCGATGGGAGTCGGGCTCTGTCTGGCACGGGTCTACTGCTCCCTGGGTTTGGCAAGGAAGAGTTGTTTGCCAGGGGCACACATAGAGGCATTAACCGGCGGTGTGAAGCCAACACTCAGTAATTAAAGCATTAGAAACCCTCCCCCTCATCCTCCGAACACAGAATGCATGCTCCTGTTCCTGTAATAAAAGGGTCAAAATTTGTTGCATTTTAATTGCCCTTTGTCAGGCAGGAAGCTACAGTGAGCCATGAACACTCTTCTTTCCAGGGTAACTCTAGGAGATATTTGTAGCTTTATGACACTTTTCTTTCTTTGGTTTCTTTATTTTTCTTCTCTCTTCTCTTTTCTTGCATGATTCACCCATCCAATTCTTTCTTTGAAATGTAAATGAAAAAGCTATTCCATCAGATCTATACAGAAAATCATCAATGCTCTTATCTCTAATAGCCTAACCACACATTTTGTGAAAAAAAACCAACGCTACAATATGAGCACATTTTTCTCTCAGAAATGTACTTCTTTATAATATTTAATTAAAGATAGAAAAATAATCTTTCCAGTTATTTTCTGATAGGCCTGTCTTTCATTTCTTCTGTAGGAATAGTGGGCAAACTCTTAAAACGGAATTAAAAGTAGCTGTGCTTGACAGGAAAGGAGCAAAGCTGCAGTATTTTCTGCTGCTTACGTTGAACACCACTGCCACAAACTCAGCTGCATCTATTAGGAAACATTATGTACTCTTTCCCTGCTATACACCATCTTTTGTCCAGTTGCCAACTGGCTTAATCTTTCATCAGCAAATAATTTTCACTTAATGAGAATTTAGTCCTAAGTGCCTTCTCCATCAGGAGCACAGGTTTCCTCTTTGTCCAGCACGAGTCTTTCTATGCAGATTGCAGCAGTTATTGGAGCATGATGAGCCTTATTACAGGTATTGATTTGTCTTAGGCTACTGTCTAGACAACTATTTGCATTGAACCATCACACACACACAAAAATCTACCTTCACTTTCCAGTGGCTACTTGTGTTATTTGTCGGGGTGTAGGCAGGCTTGGTCTGATCAGCTTAGGTGATACTCTGAAGCTGTGCTGCTCCCTAACTTGGGAGGATGCAGCAAGCAAAGGCAAGGTGGAGACTGTAATGGACTGTCACATCTCACAGACTGCATGGGTTTGTTTTTAGATCAGTACATCAGACACGCATCCGAGTGATGGGAACTTGCTCTCAGCTGCTCCTTCTCTAAGTAACTTTTTGAAGTAGCTCAGTACTTCTCACAACGCCTGCTCTAGGCTTCTCACTCCTGAGAGGCAGGAGAGGGATGGCTGCCTGAGCACTGCAGGAGGAAACAAGGGAGATACAAGAAGGGTACCGAAGACAGTGAGGGTAGGACCTAGCCATAAAAAAAGGCAGGGTTAAAAGTCATTACAAATATCTTCAAGACGTCCTATAATATTCTTATCTTGACACAGGCCCACTTCTTGCTACAGCCCTTGCACTTTCTTAACTTATAGCAAATGAAAAGTCCCACCAGGGTCTTGGAGCTCAAATTTTGTTCTCTAATAACATGCAAAAACACTTGAAGGAAGTTGCATGAGCAACACCCTATTATTGTCTTGTATCTCTGCATTGATACTTGCTCTGTTGCGGCTTGAATGTTTTGCTTTCAAACTGAATTTCTTTCAAACTGTGTTTCACTTCTGAGGAAAAATGCTGCCATGATACACTGAGTACTACTGCTGCATGCAGGCCTAGTCAAAGCTTTCCAAGGATCAATTTGCAAACAAAAAGAGATTCATTTCCTTCAAAGAACTTCTCTGAAAAAGATTAATCCCATTTCTTTACTGTCTCCAATATTATGCTGGGGCTGGTTTTCATGTACTTCGAGATCTTTACTGAAGTGCTGTTACATCTGTTCAATATTTATGTCTACATTTTTTTACAGGCCATAGTATTATTTGCAGTCTCCATTTGGCTTCTTTTAAAGTGGAAAAATGAACACCACAGTCATTATCTTGTCTGGCAAAAGATGAAAGAAGACTTGCTCTAGAGCAATTTTAAAATCATGAGTCTGTAAGTTTCTCTTTAACAAGGTGTGCTAAAACAACAGTAAAGTTGCGCTTTATACCCTGCTCACCTCTGCTGGGCTTCTGGTCCCAGCTTCCCAGACTGTATGGGACAGTGAAGGAATGAAAAGCAAGCCAGGCTGGTGTCATGGTTTAACCCCAGCCAGCAACTAAGCACCATGCAGCTGCTCGTTCACTCCCCCCCACAGTGGGATGGGGGAGAGAATCGGAAGAGTAAAAGTGAGAAAACTCATGGGTTGAGATAAAGACAGTTTAATAGGTAAAGGAAAAGCCGTGCAAGCAAGCAAAGCAAAACAAGGAATTCATTCACCATTTCCCATCAGCAGGCAGGTGTTCAGCCATCTCCAGGAAAGCAGGGCTCCATCACACATAACAGTGACTGGGGAAGACAAATGCCATCACTCCTAACATCCCCTGCTTCCTTCTTCTTCCCCCAGCTTTATATGCTGAGCATCATGTCATATGGTCTGGGATATCCTTTTGGTCATTTGGGGTTAGCTGTCCCAGCTGTGTCCCCTCCCCAACTCCTTGTGCACCCCCAGCCTACATGCTGGTGGGGTGGGGGTGAGAAGCAGAAAAGGCCTTGGCTCTGTGTAAGTGCTGCTCAGCAGTAACGAAAAACATCCCTGTATTTTCAACACCGTTTTCCTCACAAATCCAAAACATAGACCCATACCAGCTACTATGAAGAGAATTAACTCGATCCCAGCCAAAACCAGCATAGCTGGGAACAGGGCCCAACCACCTGCCTCAGGCAGCCGATGTCCTCAACCAGGCATCCTCCTCTGCGGGCTTCATTGGGCTACATGGCTCATGGGTTCCCATGCAGGGGATCACACTCAAAAGAAAAGTCATTTCATCAGCACATCCTTGTTCTGGTGGGTTCAACACTGTCCTAAAATGTGGCAGACAGAGTTTGATCCCTCCCAAGCTGAGCAAGTCCTGCAGCCCTGGAGAAGTGCCCTAACTAGTGCACAGCCCTTGTAAGAGGTCCAGGCAGACCAAGCCCATGGAGAGTTATGGCACCTACCATACCTCTCTGGCTATTTGTATTGGTGGAAGGGGTGACCCCCCCCACTGCAATGGCCTGGAGGACCCCTGCAGTCCCTCAGACCTCCCCAACCAGACGGTGCAGAGAGCGAGGCTCCCACGTAGGGTGGGCTGGGTCTCTACCTACAGCACCTTTCTCCATGGGTATACAGAAGTTAGGAAGATTTGGCAATCCCTCCCCTAAAATTCTGGGGACACAGCACCCAAATTAAACTCCTAAAGTAAAGGCTAAGTCTACCTCACACTCACCCTAGAAACACTGAGCTGCCAGATATGCTTCCCCTCCTCTGCCATGACCCATTTATCGAATTATAACATTAGGCATAATTAGTTGTACTACTGTATTTGCAATCAATTTAAAATTAGCAACTTCAGCTTGTTTGTTTTCAGTAACTATCTCAGGGTCTGAAAGTAAGTGCAGATTGAGAAATAATTGAAAAGATTTACAGTTTGTCAGGCAATCTCCTTAAGGATTTGGAGGCTGTTCAGAAGGTATCTGTTGTCAGTCACCACTGGACCCTGATCCCACCAGCACTTCCATGCACGCAGTCAGCAGCTTACATTTTCAGAAATGACTAGTGATCACTGAAGCTTAATGTGAAGGAATTGCTCTCTGCCTGTACATACCTATTACGGTGCCTGAAATCAGACCTTGAAAATGCAGACTCGGGAGGCCACTGGCCACTTGGTAAATACAGGGCAAGGTGTGTATGTCTTTTTCAGATCTTTCGCATATATATTTAGTTCCTTACATTTCATGGAGTATTGGCAAAGTAGGGTAATAGAACCATAAGTAAATCTAAGATGCAGCTGAAGCAGAAGTAGGTATCAGGGTGCTCAACCCTGAACAAAAGAAGTCTTTTCAAAGAAGTCAGTTTAACATATATAATTTGTATACATGCTCCCTTAAAAAATTTAGCTTGAAGGGAAATTATCTGGAGAAAGACTATCTTGCCCTGATATAGAAACAAAAGGAGTGATTTCATGACACTTGAAATCACGGAGGCTCTTCTCATTGAACTCGATGGGAGCAAAGCCAGTGTTTCACAGCTCTCACATCAGTGTGACTCACACAGGCGTGCAGCTCTGTTACCATAGCATCAGGGCTCCTCTTGCAGCACATTTCCCATCAAGTGCTGGTTAAGATTTTTTTTCTTAAATCCAAGAATCCAAAGCAAGTAACATGTTAATGAAATGTCTTAAAAAGAAAAGATATGCTCTGCTATTATTACATTGTAATAAGAATGCTGAAACTGCAAGTTTCCCTTTGATTTTTCTGTGTCCTCTTTTGCAGGATGTTGAATTATCATCTTCCATCAATATGCTATGATTTCCATTAGCTGGAACGGAAATTTGCCATGAACTATGGAAAATGGATGGGAGAATAAATATAGGTACTCCACCTTAGCACAGCACTCTGGAATTTGTTTCTTTTTGTTATGTGCATTATAGATATTGCACAAACAGATAGATAGTAAGGGAAAATCTCTGTCCAGTCTTGGTTCAAGACCCAATTAAACAGATAAAATAATGAAGGAATGGCAGGATGGCAGTAACACCTCCTCGTATTTTCAGCCTATGGTCTGGATTTAGGAACTTCAGGTAATTTTCTGGGTTGCAAAAATTAGAAGCCTCATCACCCAGCATCCCTCAGTCCTGCCTAAAGAAATGGTCCCCTTCAGAGCACTTTTGATCCCATTACCCCAGGAGATAGCCTGGGTTGATGATGGTCAGCCCGTTGTCTTAATTAAATAGGATAAATTCAACCCCAAGTTCACAGTTTGTAAGTATGGAGAGATTTTTAAAAGTGCTCAGTTTGTGTCTCCAGGTCCAGGTTATAGTTCATCATTTACAAATATCTAAAATCATGTTTTTCAGCTCCATCAGAGTACTTTTGACTCTACTTATACAGTTTTATTGGCTTCTCTGCTTTCATAAACCAATGTGCTCTCATTAAGTGACAGGAAGGCCTACCACTGCTGCCTTCCTATAAATCTAGTACTTTTTAATCAAAGAAGGAAGCTTTGTACTGTAGCAGGCAGCTTATAAAGTGGCTTTTACCAAGCTGAGCCACTTATTTGTAAGCCTCTCTATTAGGGAGCTACAGATAAGCCATTCATGAACCGAGTAAGGTCTGAGGGCTGGAGACAAGGGTCTGCTCTCAGTGACACGGATGCAGATTTGGAGCAACCTCCCTGAAGTCGATAGCTGGTTGTATAAAAGTTGAAAAGCCCTCCAGCCACACTCTCGTCCACCCCAATGTGCAGGTATTTTTTCTCTAGAGCTTCCTGTTGTTATCAAATGAAATATTTCATTCAGAGGGAAACAGGAACACCACTTTGTTTTTCAGCACCATTTTAATCTTGCAGCAGGATTAAAATGCTTTTTGGTTTAATGCTAATCATATGCCCCCTGCTTTTAGAGTGGCCCGGAGTTCCTCTAAATTGTTTGTGTGGCATGACAAGGGTGCTTCTGGAAGGATTAGAGAATTGTGTATGTCATTTAAGGTCAAAAAGGCCTCCCATTCATTTTCAAAATACCAAAACTTCTTTTCCTAAAAATTTAGTTTCCCTGCAGATAGAACCATATGCATAATGCTAAAAATTAAGATACCTTTTGCCCCCTTCAGAGGTCAATCTGGTAAGGGAAGCATCCCACATGTGATCAGTAGTGATTGCTCTGTGCTCTCACCTCCCAAGGGGATGCCCTGAGGTACCCCCAGCTTTCGGCTCATGAGTGAAAAATCCCCTTTGGCACCCTGGTCTCATGCCAGCAGGAGATATCCCAGGCATGTGGCTCGTTTCTTACTAGACTTCTCCTTTTGCCAGTTTGGGATAGTAGTGTCTCTTTGTAGTATTACTATTTCCCTTACCTCATTTTCCCCCTCAGGCAAGGCCACCAGAAAGCTTGGGTTCAGGATTGCGCAAACATGGATTAAAATCTCTTTAAGGGTCAAAACATCTGTCTGCAGATCTACTGCACATTTTGAGAAGAGCTATTTTGCTTACATAGACTGCTAAGTTCTTGGACACAGTGACAAAAGGCAGAGAGACTAAATCACCTTGGAGAATTAAATTATTTTCTTATAATTTATAAGAAAAGCCATTACGACTTTTCTAGTCAATAAATTTAGCAATGTTTTACAGTATCTCTTCCTAACCCTCTGTTGCATTTAAGTGCAAATTTTTAGTTCATGTAAGAGCATGATTCAAGACATTTGAAGGCTTGGGGTCTTTGTCAACAGAACTGATTGGCAGCCTGAGGCAAAAATTACTCTTTATAGTGGAAAATATATAGAATGGATTAATTTCTTATTGTGTTCAAATGATTTTGGGAAGGGAATTTTCTATGCTAGCTTAAACTCCTTCTCCCTTTCCTCCTGCATCCTCTCACCTCTCCCACACATACTTAGGTGGTTCCTGCTGATATTTTTACTGCTTCTTTATTGCAATATATTTATTTTCAAATCTTCGAGTGTTTAAATTTGTTCCAAGAGCAGATAACTAAACAGTGAAAATAATTTTACCCATCTCAGCACTATCTGAACTGATCTCCATCTTCAAATGGTTATTCTTCTTAGGCATATTAGCTTTATTTAAAAACATTTCATTAAGTTACTTGATTTGCAAATCAGTCATTTAACATTCAAATCTTGTCTATGGGAATATGTTCCATATAAGATCAGCTTAAAAAAACTTGACTGGGGAGAGAGAAGATAGAGAAGTATAGAGAAGGTGAAAAAATAGTGAGTGTTCCTCACATGCAGCAACTAAATGGCATGAAATGACATTTCCAGCAAGTCTCAAAAAATGAAGCAATTTGACAAAGAATGCATAATTAAACTGCAGAACTCAGTTGCTGCCACAAAATGCCAAACGTCGATACCCACGCAATGCTGGGCACTGGAGATAAGATAATGAGCTAACCTGAGCTTTTGTCCAGTTCAGCCTGTTGGGTCTTACACTCTCAGGTTCTTCTTGTATTTCTTATCCTGCATGTAGAAAATTTAGAAATCTATTTTCAGAATATTAGACAACAAGTAAATCCATGCTAATCCATGGATGTAATGGGAATTCTTGCTGTATACGCTGAAGGCATAACTCCCTCACCCCATGGGGGCAGGACTCATATGGTTCAGGATGACTTCCCAGCCCTAGCTTTATGGCCTATTCAGCATGTGGAACAGATGCACCATTTTGTTTCTTAGCCCTCAAGGAGACTGATCACATTCAGATGGTAGATGGCTTTTTGAAAATAAGAAAACAGAATTTGAATAGACATGACAAGCCATGATGCACCGACACTGGCAGGGAAAAATGTTTCCTTTCTGTGCCAGTCCTTCATTGTCCACTCAGGTAAATACATTGCCTGCCAAGGAAGTCTACTGTATGCATATACACAGAAATATGCAAATCTTCAACACTGTTTCAGGGAAGGCAGTAGGAATGAGGCAGCCTGGACTCAAAGAGTCTAATCACAGTCAGACTTCAGCTCCATGTCTTTTTCTCTCTCTTTAAAAGAGAAAGAATACGTCTGTATTGCTTGGAAAGTTGTGCCTGAAAGCTGCTGGCAACAAGCTTTTGTATCATCCACTGTCACACTCAAGCCACAACCTTGGCAAGGGGAGCGCTGCGTGGCCCTGGGATGTGGCTCGCTGCGGAAGCCCAGGTCAGAGCTGCTCGTCCCCGGGCTCTCTGCTCCACTGCTCTGCTGGTAGAGGGGCACCTGATGCTGCTGGATGGCACTTTTTGGAAGAAATTGAATGCATTTAGCTAACCATTGTCTATTCTTGGGGGTCAGCTATGAAAGGCACCTCACAAGATGCTGCACTCTTTTACATAAGCTATGCCTTGTTTTTCTTTTGTAAACTGTGCACCTCTGGATCAGCTAAACTGAGGCCCTGACCTGGACTCCATGGTCATGAACTCCATGGACCTGAACTCCATGGTCAAGCTAGGCTAGCAAAGATACATGGCATTCTCTGTAAAACAAGGGAAATTATGTGGCTTGTTGGCCTGTTTTAAGAGGAAAATTTAAAAGAAATTTGGTCTAACTCTTTGAGTCCTTGTGCCCTAATGATTTAGAAACATCAGCCTTTTCAGATGGGTCCCACTTTCTTCGGGGTCAGAGTGAGCTGTGATCCTTTCCTCCCCCCTAATTACAGCAGAGGTTAAAAAAAAAGTATTGAAAGCTTTTTGTATGTATAGCTTATTTGTGCATGTGGTTTTTTTGGCAAGGTTGGAAGAGCATTTGACAGCTCAAAGGGTGAAGCACCTCTGTCACTCTGTGGCTGCCCGTGTTGTCAATGCCCATTGCACAGCAAACGGGCAGGACTCCCTCATGTAGTAAAGAAGGTCAGACGATGCACGTAGAAGCTCCACAGCATTTCCCCAACCCTTCAACCTTTAGGACTCCCTGAAGGATTAGTATGCATCTGTTTGGTGTGGCACTGGGGAATACACAATCCTCCTTTATGGTCACCATAATGCTGTTTTTCTAGGCTGATGCAGTATTTTAAAATCATGGCTCCTTTACTACTTCTGCTTGTGTTTTTTGTTTCCTCCATTCTTGCAGCTCAACAGATCAGCTCCATTTAATTTGAAATAAAGACAATGGATCTCAGCACAGAAAATTTCCACTCTTCAAGAAGAGAAGAAGGAGTCAATAAGCAGCTGCCACATGCACAAGCTTTCTGTGAGGGCTTTTCTCAGACTCAGCAGGGGAAATGAGATTCAGGCAGACTGTGTAATCAGTGATTCTCTCCAGCTCCTGAAAGAGGGCAAATAGACTTAAACATCCAAATTAAAAAATGTAGCTGAATGGGCCTTGAAATACAGTATCTACAAAACTAGCCTTCTCTGAATGTTGCTCTTTGCTTTGCAGAGAATGCGGCTCCAGTGCATGAGTAGCTGTCGGGAGAAAAGGAAGAAAATAGAAGACAGCTGTGCAAAATAAATATTACTTTACTGCTGTTTCAAGCATAAAATATCTCTACGCTCATCAGGGTTTGTAATAGAGGGGTGTTATTTTTTGTAAATGAAAATGTCACAAGTCCAATGTACGGGTTCGTGAGTTTAATAGAAATGGTCTCTGTTGTAACAGTACGCTTTATATTCTGGTCACGATGCATCAGCAGTTTATTCTGGAGTTCATTCTGAGGAGGTAATGACTAGGAAAATGACAAAGAAAACTGTTACTGACCATTAGTGAGCAATCACTCTGTCATATTACCAAGATAATTTAGATAAATGTGGGGTTTAGCTGTCTCCAAGGGAGACGGGATGCTGATATTTTAGATAGTGCTGCTTTTTAAAGCTTTTCCATTTGATGAATATATATTTTCACCTCAAAGACACAGACTAGTTCCCCATATCTTCCTGATGGAAATAGTAATAGCTCATTTCAGTGCTGTCATCTTTGCTCGGTTGTATAGAGCATGAAGCTACATAGTTTTGCAGCAAATATGGAAAGCTCTGTTTGGAAACATAAGGTATTTAATAAATGAATGTAGAGCATACCATGTTTTTCTTCAATTGCCTTCCATTATTTTAGCAGCTGCTAATTATGCAATGTTGATATTTAGAGAAAGAGTAACAGATTTATCTGTTCCATCTGGATAATCAGGCTTTTAGAGCATGTCCTTCTACCAACATTGGACTTAACTCTTCCTGTTTCTTTTTTCCTCCTGGGGCCATATCAGGTCAAATTAAAAGGTGCAGAATTTCAATTGCGATAACTAGACAATTTTGTTCTAGTTTTTAAATTAGTTTCCCTGCAGTCATCACTGGCATAAGGTGGCTTACAAAGAGCTAAGCTGGATCAACCTGATGTTAAGGCATGGATTCACAGCACACAGGCCAAAGATTTTCAAGATCCATCTTCCAGCACTAGGTTTAGGCATCCTGTATAATATAGGCTTTTCCATGTTGTACAACAAATACCACATCCTTCTCCAAAAGTATATAGTTTTGCAGGAAGGTTTTGCAGCAGTCAGATGATTGCCCACATCTAAAAACGGATACTCAGGCGCAGGGTACCCAGGAAAGCAATATTTGCACATTGTACATACAGTTGAGCTATACATGCACAGGGCAATCCTGCATAGCATGTGGAAGTGCTATAAAGCCACTTCTGTAAGGAACTCAGTTACCGTTGTACCCACAATCTCCATATGCCCATGAACAGCTCTAAAATGGATGTGCATCTACTCATCTTGCTTGGCAGGAGCCACTCAGCCCTAGTTCCACAACCTAAGCTTTCATCTTGAAACTGACTCCACGTTCTTGAGCGTTGCCAAAGTGCTGAGATCTACCTGAAATGGAAAACATCCTGAGCCAGGACCAGAGAGAGGTTCAAATCACTCTGACTTACCTCCAAAGCCATTAACTCTCCAGGCACAAATGACAATTCAGTGATCTTTTAACTAGGGATCAAGCTGAACAAAAGGAGGGCTATTATAGTCTCAAGAACTGATGTTGTGATAGACTTAGGATTAGACACTGTTACTCCTGAACTTGTGGTCAATTTTCACAGCACAGCATGATGCTTTTGCCTCAATGTAAGTGGCATAGCAGTTGAATATTAGAAGGCCAAAATTAAGTGAATGGATGGGATGTGGGGGAGCTGAAAGGACAAAACTGGTGCAGGGGATTTGTCAGATGTGCAGGCAGGAAAGGCAGGCTACTGTGTCTTGGACTTTGATGGGATAGACATGATACCTGGACAGTGCATCAGGATTAATTTGGGATGTATTCTACTGCCATAGGCTTTCTGCCAGGCTGAGATACTGTGGGGCTGCGATTTTGTGGGGCCTCGCCAGTTTCTGAGAATAATCAGCAACCCTGACTGCATCCTGCATGCACACACTCCCCTAGAGCAGGGTGCCTTTGCACTCTGAAAACTACTTATTTTTGCAGAATTAAGTCATGATCTCTCAACACTTGGTGTCAGCACTGCTGAACGAGAGAGTAGATACAACCACCCCAACTAAACAGACACTCAGCAAAATAGTGAACCCATTTGGGTGCTTGGGTGCAAGTAATTCCTCTCTGCTGCAATCCCCCTGCCTGGGGGCAGGGGGGTCAGTCCCGCTGCTTGCAGGTAAAAAGAACTAATGAAAGCATAATTAATAAAGGCTAAATTTTCACCATTAATGTATCATTGCTATAATTCACTCAATTGGTTTACTTTGTTGATTTATTTCACTCTGGACAGAGTTTCCTGGTTTTTCCAGCCTCTTTTTAAAGCAGCAGAAGTCGTAATTGAACACGTGATGCCACTGCTATTTCCATAGCAACAGGCTCTTCTAAATCTTGATCAGGATTTCTTGCAATGCTGTTTTCTCAATGCCTGGTTTTTGAAGGAGAAAGCTTTAGTCAAACACAAACCTTTAAAGAAGACATATGCAAAGAAAACAACTGGGAGAGGAAGATATTTATCTTATGGAAAATCTCTTCAGAATTTAGTAGGATGTGTTTCTATAGCGGTTTTGAACCCACAGCAGTTGTGAGATAAGATATATGTTAAATATACCACATGGCATGTGGTGCCAAAAGATGAGTAAAAATATCAGCCTTGGGAGAACCCTTGTTTCTTCATATCTAAAACACACATTTTTTTTCCCCCAAAAGATGTGTTGCAACACCTCCTTTTTTCTTTACAACAACAGATTTTTCTCAGTGTGCAGGTTCCTCTTTCAAGTCATATGTGTTTTCACCAAGGCTGCCTGGTCTTTAACCAGGGACCAAAGAGAGATTTTTATGCTTCTGAAGTCACTTTGCAGGTATTCATTTTTGTTTGTTTTCTTTTTTCCCCTAATACATCTCTACTTTTCTGAGCTTTTCAGTCTCCATGTGCTTAACTCACTTGAAAGTGCAGTTCCCAGAGGGGAAAGGGGAAGGATATATACTTGTTATGCAGTCAGAAAACTGGGACTAAAGATGCTGATGAACTGGCATAATCTCTCTAATACTATGTAAAGGTTTCAGGAGCTTTCTGATTAATCTGAATCAATCCTAAGAAATAACAGAAGAATAATGAAGCCCCAGCGTACTTTCTGCAAACAGTAGCATAAAGGCCAGCAATGATTTAATTTGGTAATCTTATATAAGCAAAAATTTTTTATTTATCCTAGCCGGTAAATTAATGTGAGCACAGTGGTCCTCCAGCCTCCCATCAGCTCTGTACTGGCAGAGCAGAGTCATGGAGCTGGGTCAGTTCTAAAATCCAAGTTTGCACTCCTTTGCCAGGCTGAACAGTGCAGGTGTACTCCACAGAAAGTCCCTGGTTTTTCAGTCTGATCATTGGTGAAAATGTTCAAGCCTACTATAGATGGACAGAACATATATAAATGTATAGAACCCTACATAGACCCTTGCAGGACAGCAACTACCACGGTGTCCATTCCTGCACTGTGAGACATTTGTCAGTTTGCCACTTTTTCAATTCTTTCCTATATTTGTATTAAATAATTATTGTGAAGTGTGGAAAAGTGTATTTATTGTTTGATACTTTTTCTCACAAGAGCAGTAATAGTGGCCAGCCCACAACCACCAGCAGCCCCAGACTTTGCCCTGAGCAGCGCCCAGCAGCTAGAGAGTAGTAAAACCATAAGGCAAACTTGGAATGAGACATCCTGGTTCTACCATTCCAGACTCTGAAATTTGCACCTCAGAAAATTCCTGAGGCAGAAATAACTTTATATTTAGTATCTGTCAGTGGATTTTTTTTCCTGGAATTTGTTGTCTTAGTCCTATGGAAACAACGCTTAGAAGCCACAATTCTGCAGCAAGGAGTAACACAGTTTTACTGTATTACATCATGGGAAAAACAACCTCATCTGATTTGCTTTGAGCCTATGATTTTTTTCATCTGAAGTCCATCTACTCTTTCCTCACTGTTACATTTACCCTGTCCAGGTCACTCCTGCTTTTAGAGAGTACCTTTTTCATTTATTGCTACTTCAAGCAAAAGCATCCTAGTGTACTTACTCAGTACTTAAATGAAAGCTGCACTATACCAATAACCATCCTTACTCCCTTTCTCTGAACTTCTAGTTCCAGTATGTCCCCTCTGGGCTGGGCTCTGAGGACCAGAACTACATAAACAAGTCAAGATGCAGATGCATCATGCAGAGGCACAACCATGTTCTCCGATATGTTCTCTCTTCCTTTCCTGTAACTCCTCACGTTTGGTGCATTTCTTTGACTGCTATTGAATTTTGAGCTGACAGTTTTAATAGGATACTTAAAGCCCAAGTTTTTGCTTGAGTCAGTTCAAACTTTTTTCACTGTGCTTTACATTTGTCTACATTCAACCTCATTTCCTATTTTTTTGCCCAGTCCCTCAGCACTTGCAGGTTCTTCTGCTCTTAACAACCAGCCCTTGTCTTTTTCTCCCTGAATAACTTTGTCTCACCAGCAGGCCATGTCACCTCCCTGCTCACCCCTTTTCCAGATTGTCTATGACTATGCTGCACCACTCAAGCCCCCTGGTAACCACCTCTACTCTTAAAACTGACCATTTGTTCTCATCCCCTTTTTCCCATCTTTTAACCAATTAACTTATTCAGGCCATGGCCATCTCTCTTCCACGCTGACAGCTGAACTACTTGACAAGCCCCTTGATAGGGGACCTTGTCAAATGACTTTTGGATATCTAAATACATGACATCATGTATGTTGTCTAGATTTATTGATGCTGGCTGGAAATCATCCGGTCTCAGCAAGCTGTTGCAGTTTGCTTTGTCCATATTTACTCCATAACTATTCCCACTGACCTTTCACGATGGTTTTTGCACACATATTTGGTACTAGATGTCTCTAGTACAGTCTGATGGTTCATAACCAGCACCTGGAGTGCAGGCTGTATGGGACACATGCTGTACAGAAGCACTGAAGGTAAAACAACCTGAGCATTACCAGGGCTCTTGTTTCACATCTTCTCACTTCTGAAAGTAATTCTAACACTTGTCCTTTCATGCACAATATGGATACAATTCCTAATACACACTTGTTCTCTGTTAACAGTTTGATATGTTATTTAATGAATACAGTAACTGTCATGTTGAAAAAAAAGAAAAAAAAAATAGTGTGAGGAAAATGGCACAAATCCTCCTGTCCTCCTTCGAACAGGGTAGAAACAGGTCCAACAATGTGGTGTGTCTGCTGATACCCCACACAAATAAATCAGTTTGACAGACCATTGGTGGGATGGAAAACCTGTGAGGTGCCAAAGTGAAGGTTGGCAGTACCTTGCTGAGAGCACGTCAGTGGTGGTCTCCTGGCTCCTGCTGAGACCCACCAGGCTGAACCCCACCAGCCGCTGAGACACCATCACGTATGTTCCACAGACCCCCGGTGTGGAGACCTCTTCCACAGTCTTGTTGCCCATCATGCCTCTGACACCCCCAGGTGTCTGCCTCTCTGCCCTGTCTTCAGCAGCTTCACGAGAGGGTGCTGGCCCTCCACCTTTATCACTCACTGCTCTTCAATGCTGTACATCAGAGCAGGAGCCGTGGCAAACCACAGGATCCCCTGACTGTACTGTAGCTGGAAATGGGCTCACCCTGACTTCTCCAGTGCTCACACAGCCAACCCTACAGCCACCCCTATAGCTTTCGTATGCTCCTGTGTCCCCCGCAGCCCTGCACAGCTGAACAGCCGGTATGTTCTAATAAGGAAGGAGAGAAAACACAGACTGAAATGCCAAAGCTGCCAGTCAAATTGTCTTCCAAGATGTTTCCCTGAAATGGTGATGCTCTTATACAGCCTAGGGAGATTTTTAAATTGCTGTTTCCCACAATACCATCATTCAGGTCGTGGATACTCGATAGTGAAAGGGGAGGCAAACTGTGCCACTGATGGAAGAAGGTGGACTGTCTGCCTGCGGCTGGGGAGAGACACGACCTAGTGTGGCGAGACAAAAAACTAGAGTCTTTATTTTCAATCATGAAAGTAATTCTGTCTTCTATGTAGTAACACTACAATATTATTTAGGTTCTCTGTCAACATACCTCCTCCGACAAAATCTTAATTTTCCAAAACCAGGAGGAAAAATATCAACTTTCAGTCACAATTTTCTAACGTTTTGTAGTCAGCTGCTTGAGGACACCATTATGTGCCAGCCATTTTTTGAGCAGGGATTTCAGTATATCATAGCAAGTGTTTATATGCTTGGGTTAGTCTAGCTGAGAATAGAAAATCTGTGCAAGATATATGAAGTAAAAGGATCTGTGGGAAGTAAATGAGTTCCCATTCTTGCTGGATCATGCATAAGATAAGGTCACAGCAAGACAAAATAGGGTCACTTTCAGATAGATAAAATATACGTAATAGTATCAGCAGAGAGTTTCTTTGATTAAAGATAACTTCTAGAAGAATTAAGTGATGTTATGAAAGCGATTTCCAAATATAGTTGCAAGATAACCTTTACTGCACTGCCTTTATGGTTATCAATTAAAATACATATCCCCATGAAATTTAATGTCAGTTATAATAGCTTTGTAAATCTTAATGTTCTTCTGTGTCTAGTTCAAGAGGTAAATTCACAGCACAAAAAGAGGACATATTCTTTCATTCAGGAGGTATCTAGTACTCCAGAGGCACACCGGGTGTAAGTAAATATAAGCTCTTACACATACTACACAAGCATATGCATACACATACATGAAAGTAAGTTATTCAAACCCTTTTATTTCTTTTAAATTTGCTGCTTCCATGGTGTTCTATGTTGAAGTAGGTGATTAACTCCTTTATTTGGGGGAATGTGGCTTCAACATTGATCACATTTTTCTTTGGACACTATCAATAAAAATGAAATAATTCAGCATAAACTAGACAGACATGGATTCCTGATGTCTAGTCCACTGGAAATAAGAGAGAGAAATGAATAAAGAAATAGATGTCATTATTTGCTTAGGTTTATTCTCAGGCAGCAGAGTCCTGAGCCAGCCAAGAGATCATTTTTGCAGTACTGCTCAGGGCCCAACACAGTTTTGATGGGTTTGGTCTCTAATTTCCTTTTTCCTACCTAAGGCATTTCAGGCCTTAGGGGCTAACCGTGGCTTCCTAGCCCCACATGTTTCAGATCAGGCTGTACTACATCTACTTCTTCAGAGCTGCTTTTGTCCACTGTATTCACGAGTAGTAGGGTAGGGTGACAGGGTGGTATGCTCCTGCACTGTCTTCTTAAGTCTCCCTGTCTCACACTACCCCAGGGAATTACCATCAATTTCCCAAGCTAACAAAAGGTAATCTTAAAAAGGACCTCACTGGCAAAACTTCAGGAAAATTCAGTGTACTACAGAAAATATGCTTCGTGAGACAGACACAATGTAGCCTGCCTAACTGTATTGCTTTTCTCTTCAATAGACTCCTTTTATTATTGTATTATGGTAACCTGAAGAGGACTACACATCCTCTTTATGCTTAACTATCCCATGCATTTAACTAATTTTGCCTTCAAAGTACTGGTGGGGACATTTGTTTTCCATGAGTTGTGTCATGGACATGCCATAGCCTTGATTAAAGCAATATATATTATACAAGCATAATCAAACATGTTTTGGGCTTGGTGAGTTGCTGAACATCACAACCATAAATTGTACGAGAACATTTCTCCAAAATAACGCAGATAGCTCAGGTAAATGCTGCCACTGTGTTATTATAGAACCTTTTATACTCATACAGACTTAGCAGATTTATTAGTAAGTTTTCTTCCCTCAAATCTCCTCAGCCTGCTGTAGGTGACAGGTATAAACCCAGAAGACTGACCCTCTACAAATGCCAAGCAAATATAAAACAACTGCAGTGCCTTTTACAAACACATCAGTCACTCACCTCCCAAGGCTGCAAGTTTTTGATCTGACTCACTGCAGCCTTTCTTACTTCTTGTTCTCTGTGTCCTTTGTCAGGTTCAGGATTGTGTCAAGCCCCAACTGAGCGTGCTGCTGCTTGCCCTCCTCCTCCTCCAAAAATCAGCTGGTTCACTTCCAAAGGGAAAAGATTATTTGGCTTTAGTACAGTTATCCTGCTTCCCTCAGAAGGTGTCCTGGTGCAGCCCAACATACATTCACTAGGCAGTAGTGAACTAAGAGGGTGCATTTTTTTTTACATTTTGCTTGCTAACCTCAGACCCCAGGTACTTTCCTTGGGTGCCTGGTTTTCAGAGTATTCCCTCCTATTGTAAGAACTTACTTTCTACTAAAACAAAATCTCAGCAAATTATGTCCAGCCTCTGCTTTTATAGGATACCCCAATTCAGCAAAATGTTCACAATAAAGTATCTTTTTAGTCCTAAAGCTGGTCCCCTTCAGTCTGGTGGAAATGTAAGGAGTTGATGGCACATGTTTTAGAATAAAATGGGGCACAAATCCATCTGTTCAGTGTTGTGTTTGACTCTTGGATCCTGATCTCTCAGATGACATTGATTACTCTGCATCCAGCAATTTAGTATCAATTTTCTTACATTCTGGGGTCTCCATAGATAGAGATCTCGATGCTTTAATTTATTAGACTGACATTTTGTTCTGCTATTAAATAAAAAGAAAAGGAAGAGTTGAATGCCAGGGTTCATCAGAATAGCTATTTCTGATTCAGTCGTTGACTATCTGGAGCATAAATATGGTTGTTTCATGTAGAAGCAAGATGTATTGCTTTTAGTTTTGCGTTTAGGGAACATATCATTCACTTCCCATTGCATTTAATTTTACCATAGGGAAAAACTTAATGTGACTTATGAATAAAATCATTATAATCATGATTATTGAGCAAGATGAGAAGAAAGTTTGCCAGGAACTGAGCAATTTCTATTACTTGGCTTCATATTCTATTTAGTGAATAATAATGTCATTTGGAAAACAAATGAAGGCTAAGATTAAGCTTGCTAAAGAGAAGACAAGAATTGCTCTTAGGCAACATTTTCTCCCCAGGTTGTTAGAAATAATGTTCCATATGTTTCAGCATTTCTAGTTTTGCTGATGTAAATATTTTTCTTTTTACATAACTGACTTAAACTATACATCCTAGAGAACCAAAAAGACACATGTCCCTCATTCAGATAGCCAGATCCTGCTATCATGTCAAGGCTGATTAAGCCCAATTTGATATTAAAGTGTTAAACTATTGGCCATGGGAATCATAAGATGTGATTTTTTTCCTACTTCTTGAGGACCCAGAGCTGATTATTGTCATAGGCAGGGCTTCTCCTTGACTGGGGCATTTCTGTACCGCATTAGTGGCTGTGTCCCCACATCACCACCGTGGTTCTGATGAGGAAAGCACTGTTTAAGCAAACCATCACCACCTATCATGAGGTATAACCCAAGAGCATGTGAAGTGTCTTCCTTGTGGGTGAAGCCAAGCAGAAGCTGGGCTCTGCAGGCACACCTTGGGTGCTTCAGCCAGCCCTGGGTGTTTTGGGGGGGCCCAAAGCAGCCCCTAGCTGCAGGTAGCGTGGACATCTGGCCCTCAGCACCAACAGCTTCGCTCATCGGCTCTGCTGCTGCTGTGCAGCGCCTCCTGCCAACACAGACAGAGGTTATCCACTCATTCCTCATGTCAGGAAATATTATGTTAGATGAGAAACTGACAGGTCTGTTTGAGACGTGGCTGGTAACTGATGGGTGTCACGGGACTGACAGATCACTCTATTGTAACGACAGAAGGAAGCTGCTGTGCCCACTGTTGTATGACTGTGGATATCGCAAAGCAGAAAGATCCCCCCCCCCGATTAGTATCTGTACTACCCAGTCATAACACCTGCAATAGCGGGAGGAAGCAGGGCAAATATTTCCACAAGAAACCCAAGATTTGTTTAGATTTTCAAGTGGTGGCAGCAAGGACACTTCATCTGTAACTATTTGTTCTCATGGCTTATTACTCTCCCTATTTAAAAAAGGTCTCATTTCCAATCCGTTCAGTTTGCTGAACTTCAGCTGCTCACCTTTGCATCCCTGTAGCAGCCAGCTAGCACTGGATTGCTGCAGGGCCTTCTTGGTGCGGGTGCCCCGTTCATGTCCCACCGCTGCCCCATCCAGCTCCTCTCCATGGCCCCCAGCTGTGTCTGTACAGCTCACGCACAGGCCATCGCTGCAACCCTGGCCTTTGCCATCCCTGCCACATGCAACACATGAAGGTTTTGGGGAGGAAGGAAGTAGTCTGACGAATAAGCTCCTTAGCACCACAGCAAGAGCAAAGGCAGTGCGTTAACTCTGCAGGCAACTAGATGATTTCCCAGCTCTTTCGCCAGCAGGCATCCTTGTGGCATCATCTGGCTAGATGCCCAGAGAAAAGCAATGCGTGTAATCAAGAAAGTGGTTTTTCAGGTGCTACCACCATGCTCTGAGACACAGGTGTAGACACAGACACATCTCTCACCCTTGGAGCTGGGGACTGCCTGTGTGAGGAGCTGCTACCTAACGTGAATAACCCCCTCTGGACTTCAGCATCAGTGCCCACACGTATTTCTAATGTAAAGCAGATGCCAGCTGTGTATTTAAGAAGTAAAAAAAGAGAAAACATGAGAAGTTAGACAATTGCGTGTTATACTGGTTTCAAAAAGTGTGTCTTATTTGGTATTTTCTCCCATAAGGTGGCCTTTGAACAGGGTGGGGGCGGGGGNCTTTCTCTTTCAAAAAACTTGTATCCAGATAAGGTAAAATTTAATAATCTCACCCAGGACAATTACTTGGATTCTAATAAAACATGTAAATATAGTAAAGATTAAAATCCTCCTGTCAATAAAGAACTTGCATGTTTAAAAGTTCACACTAAACCAGAGGGAATGTCTCCTGACAAAGGCCCTTCAGTTCAGCAGGATGCTGTGACTGTGGCTTTGCAGTGGAAGTCTGGCCAAGAAACAAACTATTGTTCTGCTGTTCCCCCTCCATCCTCCTGGACACACAATCATGTCAATTAGCTGAAGGGCTTGCAAGGCTTTCACTGCTTGTGTGCCCTCATTTCAGTTCTGCAGGCACATCTGGCAGTGTCACGCTTCACTAACACTAAGTGGTAGCATATAAATGGGTGAGAAACAAATGGAGGAATATTATTAGCAACATGAAACTGCATCAGTCATGTTAAGATAGTTTTAAAGTAATAGGTACCGTCATTTTAATTAGAAGAAAATGCATACCATTATTAGGATCTGGCAGGAAACTGTAAATAGTTCATCACCAGCAATATGCTATGCCTATTGATTTCATATAATATCACTGAATGAAGTCATAACTCTGAACTCTTTTACCAAGTCATAACCCCTTTTTTTGTAAGATATTTATTTTCAAGAGGTGGTTTTAATCCTTTTTGTGTGTTTGGGAGAATGTGGGATATTTTACTTTCTTTAGTTCATTTGTATGTTACAAAATACCAAATATATGTCTTTTTACAAACAGGATGATGCCAATTGCTGGACAAGAGCTCTGTGAAACCACCTAGTACATGGCATCTATTTTAGCTCTTGTATTGCCCTAGCACATTCAGAGTGAAAGCTTTGCAAGATACAAAGCTCATAGGCCTCCACGTCCAGTAGCTGCTGCCTGATTTCCACAGTCTACGGAATATAGCTGAGCAACAAGGCTTTTCCATGCAAATAAGCTGCTTCCCAAGTTCAGTATGACATTAGTGCCACTTAGCTGCTAGCAAGGCTGAAGCTGCACAGTGTTGCTGGGATCAATGAATTGACTCTTTATGAATGGTTGTATCTAGGTAAAGAAGTTATTTAAGGAGAAGTTTGCCAGGGAAATGCACCAGAATTCTATTGTGATGTGTCTGGCTTTTGGGGAGTCACATAGCTAAATCACCAAACAGATGAGGAAATTAATCTTGGCTGACTGTAAATGCAAAGCAGTGAGGTGCGATCAATAGCAACCTGTACATTGGTAGTCACTTCCCTTCTCTTTCTCAGCTTTAACTAATGTACCTGTTTCCCTACTGAAGAGAACAACATAGGAATATAACTACTGCTACTAGTAACATATAATTGACACTTTTTATCTTTAAAGTGTTTGCAAAGATTGACTAAATAATCTTCAGAACTTCCCATCATGCATAGCCAAAGCCATTGAAAATGTTTTCTAGACCTTCAAGGCAGAATTTTTCATGTATTTTCCCAAGAGTTCAGGGTCTCTGCAAGCAGCTCAGACAGATTTTCAGAAAAAAACTGTATTGAGGGATTTCTCTGTACACACAAGTTCCAGTTTGATCTTGTGAACTGTCTGTGTCCTTAGGAGTAACTTTCAGGACCCCCAAAGACAAGGTAAATAATTGCCTGGGTTGCTGTGAGGCTGTCAGACAGCCGCAGCCCTGCTGCCTGCTCTGCCCATACTGGACCCTAGGACCCAGCCTGGTAACAGCTGGTGTGGAGGAAGAAAGGGATGAAGACTGGAAGAGAAGCAATTACTTTCAAAAGAGTTTTTATACATTTTCCTAAAAGCTCTTACTATCTTCTTTCATGTATGGGCAGCAGCAGAGCAATAGCATCAATGACCTTTCACTGCTCCTCTTCCCTCATTCCCAAACCCAGCCATATATTCATCCTAGTTCAGCTGCTTCTCCAACATCTTCACTAGCCCCTCTCCCTTAGAGGGGTATTAAATAATTAAATTTGGCTGTACTGCAATTGTCAGCTATACTGTATTTTATTCTATACAGCCCCTGTGCTTGTGTTAACAAGACAGAGAAATTGCGTACCACAAATAGATCTTGTTTGGAAAGAAAAAGGACACTGGCAAGGCAGCAGCAGGAATGGAGCACAGAAAAAGTTCAGTGGAGAAATTGCATTTTGATGTAGGACTCCAGGTACAGAGTCCCCTGGTCATATACCAGAGCAATGAGGGCATTGAGATGTGGATCACATATTTGTGTCTTACCTCTTTGGTATAATGTATACATTTTTAATGTAAACCAAAGTGAAGAAAGGGCTTTTTGCAAAGGATGGAGCCGTTCTGTTCCCAAAGTGCTCCTGAATTGCTCAGCAGCTCCAGGTTTGGAGGTCCAAAGACTACACATGAGCAACTCACACCTAAGGAGGGCACCTGCACTAGGCTGGAGCATCCCATTTTCCAAGAAATGCGTGAGGGCAGCCAGTACGTTAACCAGGAGGGATGCCAGAGAGGTAATTTGAAACGTGAGATGATTCTGGAAAATTTCCCCAAAATCTGAAGATAAGTCAAAGCAAACTGGGGCAGCTGCCTTGTGTAATGGCTGTGATATCTTCACTGCAAGCAGCTATCATTCCTGCACAGCTAGCTGTGTAACCAAGAGAAGGACCTTTTCACTCAAGGGCATATCTATTTAACAACAAAATTCAAGAGATTAAATTTCTGCAGTGTGAAGCCAGTTCAAACACGCAGAGAAGGTGACCACCCTGTACCAGTGCTATTGAACTGAACTTCACGCAGCCAGCGCCCTGCAGCAGTACACCTTCACCAAGAGTTTGGCCTTGTACCATTGTAACTAGAGAATCCTGAAAACCTTGCAACACCTTTGCTGCAAGATGTTCCCTTTGGTTCAGAGTGAAACCATCTTTTTTGGATACATATGAGAAAATAGGAGCCTTCTGGAGGGGCAGCAGCACAGAGCAGCTGAAGGAAGATGTGTGACACCTTCCTGCGTCGTTAGAAGAATGGACATGCAGCAGAGGTGAGCAAGGTTTGGTGCACTCTTCTCTGCATGGATTCAAGACCACGACATCTCTTAGGAGACTGTTCTCTAAAGTATTCATAACCAGATTTTTTTTTTTTTAACATTTACATTTCCTCCCACCCACACAGAAATAGTGAGAATGATGCTCTCACCTACTGAGCCATAAACCCTTTTCAGTCATTTGGTTTTTTGTCTCAATGAATCTTCAAATATTTTAAAAAGCAAGGAGGACAAAAGCACCTTTCACAAGGATAATTATCCAATGCACCTGCATCAGAAGAAGGCCTCGTATTTGATTGCTTTAAAGAAGAAAAAGAATCCCATGGCAAACAATGGAATTATAAGTCTATTATTTGGGATCACTCCATGACAATAAATCAATGACTGCATCCCTTAGTTCCATTTTCAGCCTCTGTAAACTTCTTGGTACCCCTTAATTGGTTTGATTCTCTTATTGATTTTTACAGCTTGCAGGGGTCACCAAGGTTACAGAGAAGCTGTCTCTCTCCTTAGCCCATTCTGTGTTTCCACTCATTGTATAATAAGCCTCCTGCTACCTTTTAAAATGCTAACTTACTCTCTTTCAATATTTGAAACAAAGTACCAAAAATCAGCATTAAGCATATAAGGAATTCTGTAAAATGCTAGATTTTTAAATAGCTTTGAATGTAGTAAAATATTGCAGAACCTTATAGGGATTTTAGCATGACTGAGTTTACTTACTTCAATATTTATGTCTGGAAGAGAGATAAAGAAAAAGGGGAAAAAAAAACAGACAAAAAAAAAGGAGTACTTATTCAGAACCCAGTTGCCTGAATTTCTGCTCACAGTAGATATATGATGGTGTCCCTCCCCTCTATCATTGCCATCACTTGCAAGGGTTGCTAATAGACATTATGAGGGTCTCTCAACTATAGAAGTGCTAATAGATGCCATTCTAATGCTGTCCATCATAACAAATTATAATAATTTACAGCATGTCCATAGAGAGGTAGGAACAAAGCAGAGATTAGTAATTGAAATAGTGCAGAGGCAATTAAAACACTTGTGGTTAGCAGCTGCTTCTAAATTGCTAGAAATGGGTATTTACATAAACAAGGGCTTTCCTTTACTGAAAGGGGCTTGTGTGTCATGCAGGGTTTGCTGTTCTCTTTTCTAATTTCTGGGCATCCAGCAGCAAATGGAGAAGTTCAGCTGCATGATCCTATTTACTCCTTCCTCCTGTAAAGAGCTGTTTTAGGGCATTTGTATGACTGGGTGCCTCCTAGTAACAAAGCAATTAAATTACCCTGAGGAAAAAAACATATTCTTAACTTGTAATCGAAATGCAGACATTTAGTTTCTCATACACTTTTTGAAATGTCTGCCTTAGGTATTTTGAGATTCAGTCTGAGACTGTCTCCTAAAGAAATCTGTTTGGTCTTTAGACCTTCAAGGTGATTCCTGTTTGAAGGATAGGATTTGTCTGAACTTCCCCTCTATGGAATTGCCTTCTATCCCTGAGGACATGCAGAGGGGTAGCCTTGCCAGCTAAGGGTATATCACTGGCAGCTTTTCTTTTCTGATTGTTCTAGGTATTTTCCAAATAAATAAGACAAAATTAATAGGGAGAAGATATCATTTTAACCCACTTAGTTATGTTTGGACCTATTATTAATCAACCAAATTCCTCTTTGGTTGCAGAACCAGTACTTTCAAGAGAAATTTCAGTAGCAAGTAGCCCAGGAGCAGCCTGTGCCAAGGTGTATCAGGGGCTGGGACTGGGGTTGGCTGCTGGTGCAGGGCACCACAAGATGGGCGAGAAAGTGGGAAGAAGGGTGATGCTGGCTGTGAAGGAAGGGATGTTTCAGCACTCAGGTACCAGCAGGAGGATGTGGTGGCAGGGCAGGTATATTTGAGAGGCACAGCAGAGGCACACTTGTACCACGTGCGAGACGGCAGGCAGGGGAGGTTGGTATAGGGTCCTCCTATATAATATGATAAACTAAGTTTCTGTGGTTGATGCTTCTAAGGAGTCAGAGACAGTTTAAGGCAGAGAATCTATTTCAAAGATGATTTAAGAACAAGGTAATCAGTGAGCAAAGATGCTTGCTGGCTTGTTTGGTTTTGTCTCTAACTGATGCAACAAGCTCAGGAGAAGGGGATGTTTCTAGGAAAAGCAAAAGAAGAGTATTAGAGAACATTAGTTCACTGTATAAAGACATCCCCCACTTTACCCTCTGTTCATAGGAAATGTTCTCATGACATGCATCCTAGGTAGGAAGGCTTTGCTAGTGCACTGTTACGAAGAGAGAAATATCACCCAGAAACTTCCTGACAAAAGGCGATTTTTCAACGTCTGCTGACAAGATGATGCACTAATAATCTAGCTTTACCTTTTTTTCTACAGGGAAATTCTGTATAGGAGACAAAAAGAGAGCTTTTATAAGAGACAAAGAAGAAATAAGAGAGAAAAGCTCTGACAATTGAACACTGTCTATTAACTTATCAGATATAACAATGTGGAACAGTAATATATTAGAAATGGTTTTGTTACCTTTTATAGACCACTGACTGTGACTTGACTGCCATCTGTAAGCATCTGGAGGGGATGACGATTTCTCACAGTGCAAGGTTCATTTTTTCAGAAAATAAAGATATCTAGTCAAAATGTCATATTACAGACAGGCAATACAATCTAATAGTGAGAAATTAAAACTGGACAATATCAACTTGATAAGGTATGTATCCTTCATGGTATGTGGCAGTTAACGATTCAAATTTATGCATTAGAAAGGTAGTGGTTTCTCCATTATTTGAAGTCTTAAGACTGCATATTTTTCTAAAAAAAATTCTCATTTCTCTTGGATTAAAGTTTGCAGCTATATTATGCAGGAAGTCATAACCAAAGGAAGATCATGGTCCCTTTCTGCCTGTAAAACACATAGTACTATTAGCAATCTGCCATCTAGGCAGAAATATAAATTTGTTGGAAACTTCTTCACAGGTGTTGGGGGATTCTGACACACCTTTTTGTTCATTTTGATTCCCTTGCACAACTTTGCAAAGCCTTGACTAAGCTATGCATCATTTCAGTTTGATCTCTAGGCTGGCAATGATTACACTATGGAAAATATAGAACAATAGTTCTATGGATTTCTATATCCCCGCCTGTCATGGGTATTACACCACTGATGAAACCTGCACGTGCCGAGAGCTTTCCACTGTTGCCCACCCAGACAGCGGTAACAGCCCAATTTTCCTGCTGCGGAACAGTCCTTGTTCACTCCTCACATTTCATGACAGAGGGAGTCAACTGCGCTAGTATGAACCTTTTCTTTTTTGTGCTTTTTTCTATTAAGTGATATACCAGTCTTATATGATAGCGTCAAAGTCATTATTCTGTGCTTTTTATTTGTCTTATATCCTTCTGTTCCTTATCATTGATTAATGATTCTCATAGACTTCTGCCTTTGACTTCATTTTTCACCATTTTTCATATTTTATGATGCATACAGATGTGTGCGATAAAGACTCATCAATGTCAACATCATTCTACATCTGTTTCTTTCCCAAAGATCACTGTCTTTGGCTGGATCTCCATTTGCCCCTTTCAGAGATGAGGTACTCAGGCTGTCTCCCACTGATGCCCTGCTTCATGTTGGCTGTGATTTGTTGTCGTGGTTTTGGTTTCAGCCCAGCCGGCGACAAAGCACCACGAAGCCACTCGCTCACCCCCCACCCCCTCCCCTGGCCACGGTGGGATGAGGAGAAAATACAAAGGCAGGCTCGTGGGTCAAGACAAGGACTGGGAGGGATCACTCCCCACTTATGGTCACAGGCAAAAGACAGGCTCAACTTGGGGAAGAAACAAAATCCATTTCATTTACTACCAATCAAATCAAAAACAAAACACAAGGGTATTAGGAAGGGAAACCAAACATCAGAACACCTCCCCCCACTCCTCCCTCCTTCCCGGCTCAGCTCCATTCGCGGTGCTTTCTACCTCCTCCCCCCGGCGGCGCAGGGGAACAGGGGATGGGGGTTCAGTCAGCTCGCCACACCTTGTCTCTGCCGCTCCTTTCCTCAGGGGGAAGATTCCTCACTCGTCCCATGCTCCACCGTGGGGTCCCTGCCACGGGAGACAGTCCTTCACCAACTTCTCCAACGTGGGTCCTTTCCGCGGGCTGCAGTTCCTCACAAACTTCCCTGG